>VZTU01006443.1:0-42654 GCA_013400835.1 Zapornia atra | reverse complement strand
AGAAATCTTTTCTTCCTTTTGAGTCTCCCACAACTCTGACAAAGTGACTTAAGCCTTGCACACTCAAGTTAGTTGTACGAGTATTCTCAGTACAAATATTTTTGTTAAGCCTTTTTCAACAAGGTCTTCTCATCTTTCCTCTTGTGAAGAATTTTGGGGTGATAATGATGACAACACACGTAGATAGAATCGCAAACTGACTTAATTCACTCGCATTGCTGGAGGGTACAGAAAGAAACGCAGCCTCCTGGTCCATAAAGTGTTCATGAAAACATTACACCAACAATTTAGGTCTGCATCAGACAAATGAAAGCAGTGTCAGATTTTGCTTTCTTTACACCTTGAGCCTTTCAAAAGCAATACAGAAAAGCCAGATTATCTACCACAGTCAGCATTTTAACTGCTTTCAAATTTAGTTTGTGTGAGGTTTTTTCTTTTGACATCTCTACACCCAATCACTAACGAAAGATTCTTTGGCACTATTGCCTTTGGCTTCTCAGTACCTCTGTGGGATACCTGCCTTTCTAAAGCAGTGTTTCCCACCGTCCTGGGGAAGTTAAGCCTTCCTCAGAGTCTATCAGCAAACCCTTAAGTGTGTATATAGGTACACATGCACATCCTTGCACACAAGCACAAAGCACCCAAAGGCTGGCTAAGGTTCCTTACTGAATAAGGCAGACGATATAAGCAACAAGTCCCTCAAACTTTTGAAACTGGTCACGTCAGATGTTCTCTCTATTGGATGCATTTACTTCTAGAGAGCAAGAGGTGACTGAGTGAAGGCATTTATCACATCTGTAGAAAACAGCAGGATTTATCTGGTCTCAAAGACTGGTCTGTACCATGCTTTTATGCAATGTGGACCTACAATCTACATAGTCTCCTATTAATTCATACACTCTCCTACATACTTTCTGATATATCTTCACAAAGAAATTAATACATTCTCCTGAAATTTCAGTTAGTACCTAGAATATTTTATTACACTATCTTAACCATGTACAGTAAGTACATTGTTAATTCAGTGAAGGGAAAACAAAAGTAATGTTATCAAACTCCCAGTGTTATCACCTGATACACGAGTGAGTTAGTTGTACCTTTAGCAACAGTAATAACACATTGATAGGTGCCTTAAGCGGGAGGAGCTGCTTGTAAAGGCACAATTTACACACAGGTAAGAAAAAACAAAAAACACCAACCAAAAACACCCAAACCACCATCTGCTTACAAAACAGAAATCACAGAAGGTAGGGCTGTAAGCTCTTGGAGAGGTCAAGGCACACTTCTTTTGTATACATACACTTATAATACAAGCTTATTATCATCTGAACATCTAAATTTAAGGAGAGCTTCACTACCCATAGCTCAAAACTAGGCACAGGGCATCATAAGAGAAATGGACATGATCTTTAGTTTAGTTGGGCATTTGCATTTTCATATTCTCAGGCAAGGGTGTGGGGGTTTTCACTAGTAGTTTTCAAAAAAGAGAGACAAAGGTATATGAATAGAAGTATCTGGCAGGCTCCAGACATCTAGCAGTAGGATGACAAGCACTTTTATAAAAAACAGTCTACAAATTCACATATTTGGTCTTTAAACTGTACAAGTAGTGAAGCCAAACAGACATCCCAGCACTACCTTTCTTATGACTACGTACCAACTGACTCAGTTCTTGAACCTTATTAATTTAAAGTTAATATGGAAAATTATGGACAAAGATTGAACAGAAAGATGATCCTCTTATGGAAAAGGTCACTAAAGCAAGACGAGAAATAGCACAACAAGCCTTTATTATTGCTTTTTGAACAAATACACATATTTATCTTGTACAGCCACAGTCCTTTCAGCAGTTTTATTGTCAGGTCCCATTTTCTGCTTCTTCCTTTTCTCCCCTTCTCCTGATTCAAAACCATCCCTTTAACACATCATTCCTAATTAGATGATTAGTGCTTGGAAGGGCAGGAGATAAGTCATTTGCATAATTTAATCATAAAAAGAAGTTAAAGATACAGATTTTGCTGTTCGTTTGTACAATTATCTTCACCGGCCTGGGGGGCTGAGATATTAATGTGATTAAACAGTATTTCTGCAAACAGGCAACTGTGTGTCCTCTATTAAAGCAGAGCTAGAGGCAAATGAAAAATTAATTTTAGAAGACAATCAATTTTATTCTACATGACTGTAATAAATAACAGCCCATCTGCAGACAAGTCATTAGGCCCTGGGAGGCTACACGTGTCACAAAGTCTAAATGACATACAAGGCCGAGTTTTCCACCAAAACCAGAATGAGTAATAAATAGTCCACCAACTGCCATTTCTGTTCAGAAAGCGCACAGTGTTTCCCAGAAAAATCACGTGCATGTGTGAAGTACTCACCACTGACCACGTCTTAAGCTTGAGCAGTATTTAGAAATACAAACACTTGGTGGCTTAGCTTTCTTCATGTTTTCAGCCTCAGCTTGAAAAACATTCTTCCTCCTGTATTACTGAATACCAGTAAGACTGCTACTGGAAACAGAATCAATAGGCCTTGAACAGAACCAGAGTTCTAGTTTTCCCATTACTCTGCTGAAATAATTTTCAACTGAAGAGTTATAAAAGAACACACACTTCCCACAATGGGAAAAGTGATAATTGCTATATAAGTACATAGAAACACCCTGTAAACCTCTATTCCTGGAAAATTTACCTGGGAATGCAAGCATACATTTATTGGCTCTTGCTACTTCTAGCCCGCGTCATGCCTTTCGTCAGAAGAATTCGAATACACTGACGTATTTTTACCTGAATATTTTGAGATCCCACCATGTGCTTCCTTTATGTTTGTTTCCTGTATGAGTATAGGGGGTTAAGCAAGCAATTAAAAACTATCCAAATATGAGATAAACTACGTATGAGGGGGATATAACTGATTTCTGCAGCATCATTTAATTATTCCACTTGTAATTTTGCAAAAATAACCCTATTTCCTGGTCTGGACCAAAGCAACTTACAGGTTAGTTCATGGATATGCATTTAGTTTTGATTGCTTCCTGTGCTCCTGATCCAAAACCACTGAAATCAATTGAAAGACTCTGGTTCTGCAATGGTTCCATTGCAGAATTTCATCTGCCAAGAGGTCAAAAGGACAAAGCAATCTCCTCCTTCACATGAGATCCAAAGCCTTCACGTTCATTCAGTCTCCTCTACAGTGTTGCATAGAAAGCTTACAGCCAAATATGAATCCATTCTTTAACCCAGTTATTAACACTTAAGATACCTTCAGTGTTAATGCTAAGTGTACTTCTTCCTTTCTATCCCATGACTCAGCTGGGTCATTTCTTGACCACCACTGACTAACTACGTTTAAAGACCCTTAACAGCATCACTCCAAAACACACAATGAACTACCAGGCTATCTGCTCTGAATCAGGGTGGTTGAAACCAACATTTCAGAACAGGGCATTATGAGAAAATCAATAGCAGAGAGAGGAAGCTTCCAATTTTGCCCACAGTCATATAACAGAACTAAGCAATCATCCTAAGCACTTAAATAAAAACATTCCTTGCCCACTTATTGTCTGTAGATTTGTTTACTATCCTTCAAACTCTCATAGCACTAGATATCAAAGGGGATTATTTTGGAAACAATGTGACATCAAACTACTTTGTGTGCGTAAGATGCTAAAAAAGAGATTCAATCAAAATGCAGAAAAATGAACAGCAGCATCAAAAAGCCTTCTAAACAAACAACTCACCCCAAAATAGGTGTTTAGACATTTAAAAAGGAAAAAGTTTAACATGCCAGAGGACGTTTAAAAGACCAGAAAATCCCTATCAGGAAATATGGTCAACAATATCTTGAGGAACGCTTTAAAGAGATTTTTAAAACTTAAAAGAAAGCTCAATGACCATTCAACCCACCAAATGAAACCTGCAATTGCTGCTTACAATGGAATGCTATCTGTGTATTTGTTATTGTCATGTTCTGTCAATGATAGATAATCTGTATGATGGGGAAAGGTGAGGCTGTGTTCCACCAGAGTCACAAGTACCTGAAAATGCCAAAGAGAAATTCCAGGGCAGAAGAGGACTGGGGTGGGGAGGCAGAAATTACAATCACAGAAACAGAACAGCAAGAAATTCTAAAAGAAATTCAACATAGTCTGCATGGAGCACACAGATTGTCAGCTGTCTTGGAGCAACAGTACTTGCTCTTGTCACATCAGCCTACTGCACATAACACACAGCAGCTTCAACCCTTCTTGGACTCCCTTGCCTGCCTGTACAGGTGCTAGAGGACTAAATTGTTCAAGCACACAATCTGCAGTCCAGACCTTCCAACACCCAAGAGGCCTGGACAAATACACTGCATCCACCAATGCAGCTTCCCTCTTTCTTCTCCCTGTAAATCAGTAACCAACTCCTGTTAAGGGTTTACACTTCATGAGACATGACTTCCCTGTGAGTCAGCAGCAGGTGGGCATAAGATGTGGTCATTCTTTGGTCCTTCCTTACACACACACACCCCCCACACAAGCAGATGGATAGAGCACCAAGAGAACAACTTACAAGTCACATCTTCTGAGATTATCCACCCATCTCAGAGAACACAGAGGCACTGGGAGGATGACTGCATTCCCATTTACCTTCTGTAACGTGATGGTAGGGGACAAGCAGCATAAGCAAGGTTGGTTCTTTTGTTTGGCTGACCAACATTAGAAAAAGCAGTTACACAAAAACAGGTAAGCATGCTATAGGTTCAGAGAAGCCAATGCAAGACCTTTCTAGCCAGAGTTACAGACTCAATATAAAGGCAAAATTCAGTCAGACCCTAATACAACACACAAATCAAATATGGTGCTGGTAGAATAAATCCCTAATCTAGCTGGCTTACATGTCACACTCAACAGCAGAGATGCTCAGCCCTGCCAGGCATTTAATACTCTAATAGCTAAGTTTGGAATAAAACAACAAAAATAAGGAGCTTATACTATCATCAATCTCATAAGAATCGATAAAGTAAGAGTTTGTATCTGGATCAGAATACACCAGTGTAAGAACTCATTCGGCTTATCTTCATTCATAGAAGATCAGTTCTTGAAGTGCATTTATCAGTCTGCTGCCACACTCCCAACTATTCTATAACAATCATTGCTGTAGAGCGTGTCTACAACAGTTAGTTACTCAGTAAGGATGCCTACAATAAATGAGGGGTTTTTGTTTCCACATCAACAAGATATATATTAAGAGTTTAAATTTTTCAGTCAGTAAGATTACAAGCTAAAATTGTAAACCTTTAAGGATGAATAACTAGTAAGATGGAACAAATATCTGGGGGGAGAGGAAGGGTGCAGGTAAAATTTTGAATATATTAAAAAAGGCAAGATAAGTGAATGATCAAAACCTCCTCCAGCTTAACATGCAAGAGAAATTATTTCATGAAATTACAAGACAAACTTCTTGAGTTCCAGCAAGAGAGATCTGCTTGACTCAAAAATCAGATGTGAAACAAGTAAGGCAACGTATCAATACAGAGCAGAACAAGAAACGACAGCGATTATGGTTCTGATCCAAGACAAGATATCCTAGTTCTTGGGTATGACAACAGGATCCACTAACCCTCCCAGCAATTCTGGCCACAAGAGAGCAACATCTGCAGCATGTTACAGTAGTCGCTCTGGCCAGACGCTTTCTGAGGGCTCCTGGAAGATGCACTGCGGCTGTAAAAACAGAGAGGAAGGCATCAACCCTCACAGGCAGGTAGAGCCTGGACTCAGAGCAGTGCACGCTGCTGACACACACCTGTAATATGGAGGGGGACAAAAGGTACGGCACGCACTGCACTGACAAATCACTTTGTTCTCTATCCCAGCTGTCTGCAACACTCAGAACAACCTCGCAGCAGGTAAAAGTCATTTCTTAGTGATAAGATTCTCAAGGTATTTTGAGAAGTCACCTATCGATACATGAAGGGTCACATAAAATGCACCAAAAAATGCCTTGCCAGTCTACAAAAAAACCCAAAATAACTCCACAGACCGAGAAATTTCAACTAGTTCATGCAGATGAGAAAACCCAATGCTGAGCTCATAACCTCAGGTCCTGTTATAATATTCATATTCTGCTGTTTTCTAACTGCCAGCATTTTATACCCTGTTCTGTTTGATGTCTTTTTCTTTGCTCGTTTCTTTTAAAGACATATTTTAAGTCTCATTGCAAAGACTTGACATTTTTTCCTACTTCTTTATGATCCCCACCTTTTAAGAAACCTGCCTTCCTTCAGGACACACCATTTACAAGTAGGAGGACAAGAGGAGGCAGCCCCAGAGACCTGCAGCAGGGAAGCGAGGTGCCTTCATCAACTCTGCAGAAAACAACAGGGATAACGTTTCACAGGCACCAGACATTTTCTGATTAATTGTTATAAAAGACAGCCCGTTAGCTACCACCTGAACCTTACACTAGGCAAAAATAGCTGTTACATGTTAAAGAAAAAAGCATAATGTATAATATTTTAAATACACAGGTTAAGAGTTCTAAAACTCAAAATGTTTTTCCTTTAAACTAGATTGATCATCTTTAATTAGCAATTCTTACATTACCATAACATACTCTAATAAGTAACTAAATCCCCTTACTGGCACAGTGTCTGTGCTAAGAGCTTGCTTACAGACACTTTTTCAATTACAAATATTCCTTCTCAGCTAGCAGTAGGGAGTAAGACAAGTCAGCGCATCGGCACACACATACAGGATTCCAGGAAACCATCTGTGAGACAGAGAGAGGACAATCTGAATACAACACGGTTGTTTCACACAGGGTTCCAACTCCCACCCTGCTCCTGGACAGACAAATGCAGCAGCAGAGTACCGGTACACAGAGATCGACTCATGGGTAGGGCAGTGACCACATCAGTGGCTAGCCACTGCCATCTATTCACAGCTTCAACACCACGTAACCCAGTCATCCCAACCAACACAAATACAGCCTTTCTTCCACAGCACAGTTATTTCTATGCTGTGAATTGGTTACCTAGAGGCACTGAATCTCTATCCTTGGAAATACTCAACATCCTACGGCACAGAGTTCAGGACAACCTGCTCTAGCTGAACCTGCTTAAACAGGGGTAGATACCTCATCGAGACCCTGCCAAGCTCAATCATCCTGTGATCTGTAAAACAATCAGATTTGGAACTCTGTCCATATATGGTGTAAAAATATTTTCCATTAACTTCTAAAATGAAGTGTTCTATTTTCATTCCACTGTTTGCAAAGGTTTGGAAACAGGAGAGAGAAATGACTTAATTTTCTGTTGACTTGAAGTACCACAAGGGCATCCTGAGCTAAAAGTTCTCTTGCCACAGACTAGAAAAATAAAATTACATGCTGAGAACATTACGCACTTGCACAGCTAAGAGAAGTATCAAGAAAAGTAATGCAGTAAGGAAACTTAAGTTCATATAGCCTTATAAATTCATCTAGAAAGTTTAGTTCATGTCTACAACAAATGCAATTTAAACTACATTTCTGGATTATTCCAAAGCCCCTCTTAATTTTGCATGTAAAACTTCCCAAAAATCAGAGTTGATCCACGTTGCTTGGGAGGGAAGCTTTGGAATAACCCAGAAATTTAGATTAAATTGCATTACATGCGTGTATACTGTATCAATATGTGTCTGTATACTTATTAATTACATAAATCCTACCTGCACTAAATCTAACTTCCACTTTGGAGGCTGAAATGCATTAATATAATACGAAAACCGATCACAGGAACCTATGGTTGGGAACAACAGTGAGGAAGACTAGGAACAGTGTGGAAAAATAGTACTGAGATTCTTTCAACTAAAATTCAGAGCTACCTCTGTTCAAAGTACTATCCGGACTTGAAGGACTTCATCCTACCAGAGACCAAAACAAGGTAGAGGTGGCACTGCAAAGATTAAGCACAACCTTCAGGCACAAAGAACACTTCTGTTTCTTAGCACAGGAAACCCTTAACAGTCTCACAAGCCAGTGAGATGTATCGGGTTGAGTCCCGAATAGAATAACTGAAAGAGCTCTGATGATGCAAAACATGACACATTTCAGTACATTCTAGTCATAAACAGACTAGACTGCACATACTTTTAGACAAAATAAAACAGGTAGCATCTTTTTTCTAAAAATGTAACTTTTGACCCAACATCCCCAAAATAGCTTTTTCTTTTGTTTTTCCCAATTTAAGCATCAGGTACTCCAGCAAAATAATTTAATAGGAGTGCAATCAAAAAATCCAAAATCATTACAGGAGATGCCTCAAAATTCTAGGTCTACTCTACACTTTGTGTGTCATGCACAGTTACAGCTCATGTTGAGGGGAACTGAATTTGTGAGCTGAAGTAGAATAAAATTTAAAAATATTTAAGATTTCCACCTGATTCACTGATAGAAGCACTGCAGATGTCACCTAGCTCAAGGAGGCCAGAAAACTAATTGAATTGCCAGGAAAAATCTAAAGGAAACTTCTTATTGCATTTTAGAAAATACATTTCAATACTTCAGTGTCTACGTGCCAAATACTTAACTGTCACTATAAACCTTCAATTAATGACAATATTAACAGAGCTTTATGTAGCATAGATAATAGAACACATGCGTAATATAGCTAGATACCTCAAGTTTTACACATTACTAGTAAAGAGCCCATTAATAAAGAATAATCCAATAAAAGCACTGTTTGTGATGGCATTACCATACTTTTTAGTATAAGTAAAAAGAGTCTCCCTCCTAAATAACTACTAAATGCTTAGGGTTCTAACATATTGCTGCAAGCTATAATGGTTATAACTGTTAATCCAATACACCTTTTATACAAACCCATAAACACACGAGTGGAAAAATAGCACAGATGTTCATCTCTAATGCAATTTCCATTCAATTTCCTAAGTGCAGTCCCTGTGTGCAAACTAGCTTAACGTTATGTTTAGCTTGCAAATTCTTTTAATAAATAATGAATGCAATAAAACTGGGAGATCAATGGCAAGCTGAGAAATCATAAAAAAGCCTTTTGTGCTCGTGCCGTTGCCGATTTCAAACTTTAATCCAGCGACAGATCGATACTACTTTTTCTTTTTAACCCATCACATAAATAGCAGATAGACTAGATGTAGGTTAAATGCTGTTACCAGATATCAATTTCCAGAAACTTGATAAGATCAGACACAATTGCAATCGAACATTTTATACCTTAACCTATACACAACAATAAACACTGCTAATCCTTACACTTTAAGCCACTATAAAGTTCTGAAGCAAAACCTATTCATTTGGTTTGGTTCTTCCTTTTTGAGGAAGCAGCATTTGTAACTGAGTGGTGAAAAGCTCAGACACAATATATTTTAATGAGCAAAATGGGCTTAGCAGGTCAAGATGTACTGACAAGGAAAAATAATCTCCCCTCGTTTGCCAGTGACAATAAACTTTATGCGTATACAAAGCAACAACATAGCTGTGCTACCAGAAAGAAAATGAAGCAAACAAATGTTTTACAGGATTTGGATATTGGAACCTTCTGGGGCAGGTATCAAAGTGCATTAGTTAATAGGTATCGGTGTTCCTTACAGGTTGTAGAACAGGGGAGAGGAAGAAACCCTATTACTAGTCACTTTGGATAACCATGCTTCACCAAGAGGGAACAAAGATCAAAAGCACATAGCCCCAAGGGACAGGTCTAATATCAAGCAGGATAAATCTAAATCACTAAGAATCATTACTAACAAATGTACTTGTGCTTGATAACACATGCTTAATCGTAACATATAAAAACCTCACCTTAGCCTACACCAAAGAAACACATTACAGACGGCAATAACTCTAAAGTATCCTCATTATGTTTGTTCTTGCTATTAGTATTGTTTACATAAATAATCATTACAATGCTGTACTTCCATGTATCAACAGGGTTTTACTACACTGATAATCACATGAAGAACTTTTAAGAAAAAGTAGATGGGAACTTCCTACATATTTTAAAGTAATGATTTAGAGAATTTTGTTTCTAACTTTATAAAATCCAAACTGACCACTTCTGGAACAGGCACAGAGAAGATTAAAGATACTCTGAGCAAGAATAAGATCAGACCCAAAAACGCATTGCCTGTTTGAGAACACCAGACATGTAATTTTTTCAAATACAGGTTCTAATCAACTGTGTCCCACCTTTGATGAGAAAGAACTATTTCTAGAACTTGAGCCTAGATTGGTTCTGGAAAACTTCCACTGGCACAAAACAAAGGTTCGCCTCAGCAAAGCCAAACCAGGGACTCTAAAGCACAGATTTCAACACCTTTTTAGTATTGATATTGACAAACCACTCTTGCACAACGTGAATTCCAGCCTGTAAGCTATGAAATAAGTGAGGTACATTCCTTCTGAACACCTCAGAACACTCAAATCTTTTCTGCGAGATTATGGAGGTAGGCAGACACTAGTTTCCCACTTTAAGACCACTGCCATGCAACAAACCATGATTTTCTAACTCAGTGATTTTTGCTGTGCTCCTCAATTTTACCCAAGTTGATTTTCACCTGTCTTGAAAACAAACGCGCACACACCAATAGAGGCTGCGTGTCCAACCGTAGCCCCAGTGTGAGAATAATTTCCCATTTACCGAACTGGCCACTTCTGGAAGCTTTCTAAGCATAATGCTATTGCCACACATTGATATATTGGTGAAAGAAAGGCAAATGTAACAATGCTAAAGCTTAAACTCATTTGAATAAGCGTTGAATTTCTATTATACATATTGTTTCCTTTATCAAGTTGGAACTACTGGAGCAAGAATACCAAGAATGCCAACATAAATCTAGATCTGCAACAGCCAGGTTCTCCCGTATATTCTCAGAAACCTTCATGACAAAAAGTTAAAGTTCCTCTACTTCAGAAAGAGATTAGGAAAAGGAACTTCAGCAATCGTTTTTTCACTTTACAATAAAGCATTAGCACAGTAAGAGATCAGGTTTAACAAAATGATTGCATCAAATCTCAAAATATTGTTTTATCTTCTAAGGAAAAACAAGGAAGACCACAAGTGGTTTAATAAACATTTAAGAATAAAAGCCAATGAAAAAATGTGCGTAGCCTACTTGGGAAATAGATCTTCATTATTCATGGCAGAGTACTTTACGTGTCGTACGATCTTTTCCAGAATTTAAAACTGTTCCACAAAGACACATTCCAGCCTCTTTTTTGATTTGCATTCCACAGGTTCTGCTCCAAGATAATGGACACCAGACTGCACAGATCAGAAATTAACAGCGATCGACAACTACTCTAACATACCTGGCTCTAAATGGTAAATAGTAACAGGAACACAATAAAGAAGTACTCCTATTTTAAACCTACAGGATGTCGAATCCAGCTACATTTAACTTCAAAATATTACTGCAAATTTAAAAAAAAATATATTAAAAGCCCTACTTTAGCCCGTAATCAATTTGGACGCAGTGACATTCTATTTATAGCAACACTTTTAACATCTTCCAGTCTTGTATTATTTATTCAGATCATTCCTATTACAATGAAATATTAATGTTGAGAAAGTGGTTACTCTATTAAGGAGCTATCCTATGTTTAGATTTTAATATTGATCTCCACTATTCTGGAATAATTAATCATTCTGTATGAAACTGTGTTTGTCTGACTTTGTGTCACAATACAGTCAGAAGTTTAGAATCTTCCCCACAATAACGCCATGATTAAATTTGTATTTTAACCTATTCCTAAAGGCAATTTAGTTACTCCAACAGAAGGGGGAAAAGGGGATACCGCCACTTTAAAAGCTTCAATCTCTTTGACATTGCTGGCAGTGTACGGGAACATTAATGCATCTGTCATGATAACAAGCTAAGAATAACATCTAGACATCAAACCGAGCAGAGAATCCATCTGAAGTGATTCATTCAGATCTGTCTCATTGATTTATTAAACACAGGGCAACATCTGCAGCCTCACAGAGCCGCTTGGCAAAATTAATGCCAGATCAATTCAAATGGAAAAAAGTGCAAAAGAGATAAATCAAAACACAATTTGCATGCAGTTCCACAATCAGGCTTATTGGGTGCAAATGCTCAATTTCCCTCCCAAAGCAAATGAGTTTAAATGTTGTTTTATCTTTGTAGAATTGTGTGATTTGAAGTGACAGTGAAGAGTTCTGCAGGTTGAAATGGTGAAAAGAAAAAAGGAGAAGAAATGCTTGCAAAGACCTTTTGAATATGCAACAAGAATATCATTAATACCTAATTGTTTGGCTTTTTTGTCTTTGCTACAAAAACACAGTATTTTTCAGTTGTAGAAGTCTCAGTAGAAAATTACATATGTATTATGCATATACACATGCAGGAAACATACAAATACTCCATTTTGGAGGAAAAGCATGTTATACTTCAAATGGGAAGTTCTATTGCTATGAAAATAAAAGAGATTTTATTCAAGGCTTCTCCAGATTAGACATGATTCTGATGAAAATATTCAAGTATTTTAGTAGCTTTGAACAAGCATAGACTTTCAAGAGGTCCAAAAAAGGGATATTTCTTTTTTTTTTTTTTCCTAAAAGTGTAATTAATCTGCTTAGGAAGTAGAAAAAGTGCTTTCTACATCTAGCTGAATCCACTCTGCCAGCAATCTCTCTTGAGAATGTTTTAAGTGAGTATCCTCTACAAGAAAGAAAAGGAAACTGAGAAATTCACCTCTTTAAAAATTGTTATTTCAACATGCTACCAGCTCTGAAATTCACAAGTCTGGCCAAGTCTGAATGCTATTTACTTAGTCAAAGAAGTTTATATAATCAGATGTCCAGATTTAAAATCAATATACAAGGCAGCTCTGTGCAGTGCTACATGACTGGATTGCTTTAATTATAATCTTGACTTCATTCTCCTAATAAAAGGCAGAGTATTGCTGACTATAGGGTAGCTTTTAATAGACAACATAACTAGACCCTCATTATCTCATAAAATAAAATGCCTGCATTTACTGCTTAAATTTCTAAAGCCTTTTATTGTTTGTGACTAGCCAAAGTAATACAAAATATTAGCTTAACTGGATACTTTAAATTATAAAAAATAAGCCACACACAACACCACTGTTTTCTGGGAAGTATTCTTACTATTCACTGAATAATCCAAACCAACACTATGCTTCTTCAGCAGCCAACAGCCTCCATCAAATAGAGAAACCCCATAGGAGTACGAACATACTCATAATCTCAATTTTAAGGGTTGATCTATTTACCATCATAAAAGTGTTTTCACTATGGTTTTATATTTCATTTTTAAATAAAGCCTCATTATAGTTTTCTCCTTCAAGTAAATGTTATGCTTTCTTACTAAAATTAAGCATGTATCCATAATTAAAGTCATCTCCTAAGGTATCACAAATTAGCAACTAAATTCTGTAAATACATTGTGCTCACTATTCACTAGAAGATGCTACCTGTAATGAGAGGAACGGTTAGTTTCATTTTACAAACCGTGCTTCCAAATTAGATTACGTGATGACTGCTACTGACAATCCCAGTTCAGAACATTCTGCTTACACGTGATTGAAAATTACACATTACTGATTAAAAAATACTACGGTCAGAGATGCGAGATACAGGTAACCAGTGTTATGTACACAGAACAGAGACATACAAAAACTTCCGCTACAGGTATATTTCTCCGCAGCTCTTACGAGCTCTGTAGACAAGCTCAACTAAACAAGAAATGCAAGAGCAAGCAGAAGTAGAATTTATCTTTTTTTCAAGCATATATAATTGATTAATTGCATTCCAATTAAAAAATGAATACTTATGCTAGTGTACACTAATAAGAACTGTTGACTTTTAGAAGTCAACAAACATCGAAAAATATCGATAACCAACATTTCTTACTTCTTTTTCTAGTAGCTCTTGAGTTAAATGCTGTATTTCTACAGCATTCAAATATATATAATAAGCATACATAAATTATAAATATATATACTACAAAAGCAATGCAGCATATTCCGAGTTGAAAGTAATGCTCAAGTCATGCTGTGGAACAATACATATCAAAGGGTTCCCTTCTAAACAATCACATTTTTAAAGCCTTCCCAGGTACAGCACCTAAATGCTGTTATGTGTAGCTATAGTAGTTCCACTGCGTTTTGTTTTGTGCCACACATTGCAGTGGTTCCCAGGGCACTTCACAGCAAGCAAAAATTGGATCACTCTAATGTATTTAGCTATTTTTATCCAACATTCTGTCCCATTAAGTACGAGCTGTTCAAGGAAAAAAAAATCTGTAAATAAAATGACATATTAAGCCATCAATTAGCATGATGCTATACACTTAACATTGCTAAGTTACCATACTCGAGCAAAGTTTAGTACACGCTGGTAACACACTTAGGCAGTACACACGAAACTGTGGATGCAAAACACATCGATTATCAGTAGGTTACTCGAACCAGCAGCATTTTCAAGAAATATAAACAAGGGTTGAGTGATGTTTCATTCAAGGAGAGGTGTTTTAGGAAATGTAGAAGGATCTGCTACTCCTAAACAGGTAGAAAACCGCTGTATTTTCCTAACTGGGCAGGGAGAGCTTGTGCTTACGCACGTGTTGAATGTACTTTCTGAGTTGAGAGCTTTCACTCCATTCAGAGGTGTTTCTGCCCTATTAGATTTCCCCTCAACAGTGCTCTTGCCACATCTTCGGTCTCTGACCAGGTCTTCGCTCCACTGACTGCTCCTTTCAGACCCTCTCAGAGCATCACTCATAGCTCCTTACAGCTCCCCAACCTCCCTTCTCAGCTGCTCCTTGCATTACTTATTCCCCTACCCTGTTGGGGCCGTAAGTCTTTGACAAAGGGAAAAAAAAAGTTATGAGATAAAACTTTTAAACATTTAACGCTTCAGCATCTGTGGATCTTAAGTCACCGGTTTTAAGAGAGCAGAAATCATCAGACTGTATTTAAAGGCTGTATCATCATATCAGATCCCACATTTCCCTATGGAAAAACTTTGGCACGGTCACAGAAATTAGAGAGGCATTTCTTTAGTGGTCAGCTTCCATGCTAGTCGAGCTGCTGAAATATTTCTTGTTAAATGTCTCCCTTCGTAGACTTACGCTAATTTTATTCAAATACATTAGTCTCGGACCCCGTAACACCGTCATTTTAACAAGGCAGCAGTTGTGATGTCACAGCCGTACTTGACGTTGAAATAAACAGGCAGCGGGAGAAGGCGTTACAGAAACGGAACAGGAGCAAGAGGAAAAAGCACGTACTTCAAATAAAGATACGTAGGAGTCGAGTGCAAGCATCTCTGAAATGTCACCTTTAATACAGAATAATTTGAGACAAACCCAGTGCTGCCGTTCAGGAACGGCCGCCCGGTCCGCTCCCGTTTAAACCCGCGGCAGCGGGAGCAGGATCAGGCCCCAAATTAGCGCGTACTTGAGGTGCAATTAGGCAAACCCCACCCCACGCGTCCAGCGCTGAGCGGCTCGCAATACTGACACGAACAGCCAAGTTGAGATATTTGAACGCCGCGAGTCAGACACCGCACTCAGAGCTCCCTTTAACCACCTCCGTGAAGAAAGTTTCCTGCCAGAGGGAAAGCGGGAGCACACTGAAATGCAAATGCTGCTCGAGGGGTATCTCACCAGCCGCAGAACTAGGCAGCGTCATCGCCCAGCACCCTGTCTTGCATCCGACCTCACCGCACTGTGTGTTTCTATTAAGCCCCGAGAGTGTTTTTGTGTTTATTAGATCATTATCATCTCTAAAGGCAGCAGCTATGAGGTCACAAGCCAGGATTATAACCCCAAGTACGAAGGACCCAGCAGGGATCTCCCGTGAATATAACCCGCTCCGGGCTTAGTGATTTAAGCACGACAGGGCAGGGGCTACAGCCACGCCAGACCTCTTGATCGCATGACGTAAAATTATTCCGGAATGATGCCGAGCAACAGTTTGCCCGTGAGCCGCGCAGCTTCCCAGGCGGGCACCGGCCGGGAGCCGCGGCCGCGCCGCAGCCTGCGCTCACCCTCTCGGGAGTGAAGGATCCTGAGGGGAACCCGAAGTTCCCGCCGAACAAATATAAGAGGAAAAACTTTGGGAGCTTTTGTTTGCTTGTTGTGGGTTATTGGGCTTTTGTTTTCAACGAACACAGGAACTACCAGCTTTCCCTGCTCGGGGAAAAGTTTGAAGCCCGGTGCGCGGAATCGCCCCGCTCCCGGCGGTCCCAGCCGGCGCGGGGGCGCAGGGATCCTCCCAAGTTCTCCATGCCGGCACCGCCGCGATGCTTGCCGATCCCGTCGGCACCACCGCACCCCGGCCCCTCTCCCAGGCCCTACCCGGGGCTCTCCATGTGCTGCGCAGCGCCCCGATAGCCACCTCCCCTTCACCCACCCTCCCTCCAACACCCGCCCACACAGGGGGTACCCGCGGGGAGAGGACAGTGGACGGGACCCGGCGCCCCCCACCCCCGGGCACGGCTCCCCGCGGGCCGCCGTCCCCCAGCGGTCGGAGGAAGAGCGAAGTTTTGCGGCTCACCTCGCGTTGGTGCAGTCGTTGTACAAAGTTTCGAAGTCCTTCCTGGTGATGAGCTTGCAGCGGTTGACGCCGGGCTGGATGGCCCCCAGCCCACGCAGGATGCGGACCTGCTCCACCGTGCACACCACGGGCGATATATCCAGCCGCTTCAGCTTGGTGTAGACCGTGTGCAGCCCTCCCACCAGGTGCTTGAGGAAGAGATCAAAGACCTGCGGCAGGCAGATCAGCTCCTGCCCCTCCACGAGGAACGAGGCTACCTTCACCCCGTGCAGGTCGACCATCTTACACTCGTTGCCGCCGCCCCCGCTGCTACCACCGCCGCTGCCGCCGCCGCCCGCGCCGGCCCCACCGTTGCCGGCGGAGAGGAAACTGCTGACGAGGCTGTTGGTGAGGCGCGGAGACTCCGCGGGGCTGGAGTACAGCGGGTCCGCCCGGAACAAGCCCGCCGAGCCCCCCGCGCCGCCACTGGAAGTTGCGGCGATGACGGGCGGCGCGGAGACAGCCATGGCCAGCCTGGCTCCCGCCGCTCGCCTCAGCCCCGCTCCCCTCGCGCGCACTCTCGCCGCGCTCTTTGCGGTACTACTAAAAACAGCCGCGCGCCCGCCCTCCCACACGCAGCGGCCGCCGCCAGCCGCGCGCCCAGACCCCTCCCCAGCGCCGCCGGGGTGGAAGAGTGACAGCGCCCTCCAGCCAATGCGCCCCGCCCGCCTCCGGCGCGGCCTCGGCGAGTGGCTGCTGGGCGGANCAGCACCTGGGCGGCGGGGCGTGAGGCGACCGGACGGGACTGAGGCGGTTCGCGGGGTGAAGCGGGAGCGAAGCAGGAGCGAAGCAGGCGTTAGTCGCGCGGGTGGGCACCTGAGGGGCACCCGGGAGGGGCGCGACCCGGCCGGGTTCCCCAACGCTCCCTCTTCGCGCTGCGGGGCAGGAAAGTTTCGGTACCGCGAGGGGACACTGCGCCTGCGGCCCCGGCGCTCAAAGGGACAGGGCAGGGAGGCCGGGGCCGCCTCACTGTAGGTCCAGGTGCTCTCCCCCTTCCCCGGGTAGCTGCAGCGGTCGTTGCGCTCTGTTACGTTCGTTAAAGCACCTGTGCCCCGCCACAGCTGAAAAGAATCGGGAGAGATGGGCGGGGAGAGAGGGTAGTAGCGCGAGTCTCCCGTTAGGCAAATACTAAATCCAACTTGTGTACTCAGGGAGACCTGTGGCTGTTCCTGTCTGTGAATAGGAGGTGAAGGCAGTGGCAGTGTTCTGCAAAGTGATTCTGGTCTAAAGCAAACTAAGCCGCTCCAGAGAACGGTGTGCGCCGTGCAAGCAATACAGAGGGAGGTCGTGGGAGATGTGGAAGTTGGTCACGGGAGGCAGAATCCCTTCCCGGGACGTTTTGCGTGTAACTGTTTGAAATTTCCAGATTTACATATGGCATCAATTATATTTTAGATACAATGGCATCAGCCCTCTCCTCATGCCCGACTGTAAGGCAGCCTCCAGAAGCACCATATGGCCCCTCATTCAGCTGCATACAAGTGCGACCCAGCAGTCCTGGGAACCAGGGAGATCCCATGTCTTCTTCACCTGAACCAGGTCAGCTGATGCAAGATTTCCTAAGCTTTGTTACATCCCTTCTCCCTGAACAAATGAACTCAAAAGATAGTCACATAAATTCTATATAGAGGGGTTGAACCTGACAGATACCCAGCAGCAGCCAGGATACACTGACTAGGTTGGTTATTTGCATCTTACCTTCTCCCAGTGTACTTTAAGCTTTCCTTGTTTCCTAGTCCTTTAACTCTTCCCACCACCACTCCATTTTTGGGTTTCTTTTTTTTTGCTTGCTCCTAAGGCATTTAGTAAACACAGCAAGCAGAAAAGTATAAACAAAACTTTTCAAGGGGATATGGAACAAGCAATATCAACAGAACATTTCATAGAATCATAGTATTGTTCTGGTTGCATCATCAAATCCAGCCCATGTTACTTCCATGATGGCACTGCTTGTGTATGTAATCTTCCTTTTATTAAGCTTGCTTGTTTAGGCACTCTTTCTGCAAAGTTTAATATTTTTGCATTATGAGTAATACCACCAATGAGGGGGGGTGACTGGATGCTAACTAAGTTGCTCTATTTGTTAACTTAAATGATCTAAATGACACTCTGGAGCAAACTCTTTCCCTCCATCGGTCATACTTGTGGGCCAAGACTAGCCACTTGTTCTGGGACCCCAGCCTAGCTGCCTCAAACTAAGACAGAAGTTTCACATAAGCCAGGTTTAAGTGGATACCTTTCAATAAGAAAGTTCCTATTTCCTGCCCTAGTTCATGCATCTTTCTAGGATCAGAACCTTAGAATGGAAGCACTGTGGGGCTGGGGCTGTTTACTTTGGCAAAGTGTTTAGCACAATTGAGCCCTGGACTCATCTTGAGATTTTTTTTAAGTGCTTGGAAATTATAGAAATAACAAATAAGTGACTTCAGATAGAAACTTTGTGTGGTTAATTTACCGGACATAATTGCTATTAGGAGATTTAATAAATCAGATTTAAACATTTCCCATTGGCTTTGCCCTTTTAAAGACATTTTTTGCTTTGAGATTAATGTGACAATCAAATTCCGCTGTGAGAACTCTTTTTCCTTTTTGACTTTAATGTCTTCCATAAGCTAAACATATTTCTAAATAAGACTGAATTTTTGCAAGGCCAGAGGAAGCCTTGCACATCAACACCCAGCAAGTTGGAGTGGCATGAAGCAATATAAAATCATAAAGGCTGTAGTAAAAACAGTACCCTTGAGAGGTGACTATCCATGGAGAGAAGAACTGCTCTTAAACTAAGAAAATGCTCAAGGTTTGAGAATTAATACCAGGCAGCTGTCCAGTTCAACTAAGCATATACAAATCAACTATATCAATGAATATTATTATTTCTCTGTAATTTTATTAAAGACAAGGCAAAGTTACTAAAGCCTAACAATTGTACAGTAATATCTTGTCAGCTATAAAGTATCCAGATGGTTTATTTGAATGGAGTCCAGCAGTATGTAATTTGAATGTGTAAGCCTCCCTATAGCTGAAATAAGTACTTCAGAATATTTATTTTAAATTAAAATTTAAATATTTTTGTTCATTTTAGATTGGTATGCAAAATACTCTTGTGTTCTTAACACTCCCAGCTACAGAAATATTGGTGTCTTGTACACTAGTCCTATATAAAAATTGCCTGTGTTTGTATGGCAAGATGTCAAGCAAAGGTTCTGTTACATTTGTTTGTGTTTGTTTTTATCATCATTACATATGCCCCACTGGAGTGAAATGTGAAAGAGCTCTTTTCTGACACAGGAGAAGAGAGGAAAGCCACAGTCATTCCAGATAGGGCCAGTCAACAGCTTTCTGGAAATCACTTACTGCCAGCTGGCATAAATGTGGCTACTGGCTCACAGGGATCTTATAGAGAAAATAATGGGTGACACAATTGACTAGGAGGAGACAATGATAAAAAATGATGACAGCTTTTTAAGTAAAACAATAGGGAATTAATCACTAATAATAATAATTTTGATTCTAGAGTACAGAAAAGCTCAATAGTGATGTTTCTATTGTATCTCAGTTTACTGTAGCCAAACAGGAGGCAGGACAATAAACCAGGGAATTCCATAGATAACTGCAGTGTAAAGATTCCCAGTGATTATTTTTTTTTAATAAAGAAATTTTTCTATAGATTTGATCAGGGTATGTCAAATGTGAGCATATTAAAGGAGAAAATGCCAGTTTCCAGGGAAGAACTTGGATCTCTCCTTGTAGCCAGAGGCTTTGAAGGGAAGAATGTGAACACAGTTTATGAACAGGGTCAGAGATAACTGTGAGCTTAAAATGAAGGATGAAAAAATAGCTGAAAGATGCATTTACAATGCACCCTAGTGCATAACAAAATTAAACACTATTTTTTTCTGAATTCCAGCCTGACTGGAGTCCTAGCGACAATGACATAATTCTCCTAGTCTTTAACAAAAAAGTTACTCAGGACCTATCTAAACCTCTTTACTCTTGGTGATCTTGGAGTTTGCATCATAAACATGCAAACCACTGATACTGCTAATTCTGAGTAAAGGCTTGAAAAGGAAGAAAAAAGCCTTTTTTATTTTCGCTAGTTTTGTGTTTAATGCCTTGGTTTACTTGGGAAAGAGTAACTATGATTATATTAACAAATGTAGGCCACTGACGTGAGAAAAAGAACAGACTGAAATTAGGATGTCATTCTTATTGCCCACATTTTTCTAGACACACTAGTACTTGACACTTGCATTCAATTTATTTCTGACATTTCAGTAGAGGGTTTTTTTGGAATTGTGGATTAAAACTTCCCACCTAAACATCAAGGTTTTTAAATAACACTGATGAATCTAAATGCCTGAGTATCAATAGAAAAATGATCCCTTCTCTTCTGTAATTAAATGTATTGTATTAATGTGTGCATAATGCAGAATCAATAAATAATGAATTACCACTGATTGTAATTGAATGTTTTCATAATTTTATTGTCAGCCATGATAAATAATCAGTACATTTATACTGCATTAAATTAATTAGTGTGTCATTTCTATTACATACATCAGCAGTGAAGTAATGCAGTGACATCTGTTTCTAATGTTTTAAAGATGTGGTATTCCTTATTAAGTAAAAGGAAGAGTTATTAGAGGTATTTCCTGTGATTGGCAGTTATACTGGTACAGTCAGAGAGATCAAATAAAGGAACTTGCACTCCTGGCAAATGCTGTGTTTCAGCCCCTAATGGCCGGGAGCAGCAATGGCTGGAGTGAATTTTGCTTCTTCAGGCTTTCAGAAAATCTCACCCACCTTTCTGTAGGAAGCAAGAGCAGATCTTCTCTCCCTAGTACAATCAGGGAAGATCCTAATGTGCAAAACAATTAACACTCTGTAGAAGAACTGAGCACCCAGTTCCATTTCTCTATCCTTTTTTCTGCCTCAGTCTTCTGCATATACCAAGGAATTCCCCTGTGAAGTGCTAATTAAAAAGACGCAGAACAAGCCCTTTTTGGCTGAGATGTTCTTCCATGGAAGTACCTGGACTACTGGAAATCATATTATTTGGCATATCTCATCACGTGGATACGACTCATGCTGGTGTAGATTACTTGCAAAAGGAAATAGGAAATTGAGTAGATGTTGCAAATGTGGGGATTGAAAAGTGAAAGGGTGGAATTGGAGGAATAGAAGGAAGGGAACATATGGCAAATAAACTTGAATCAAATTGTGCCAGAAAGAGGAGGGTTTTTTTTATTTTTATTTACTCTAGGTATTATAAATCATGTGATCACCTACAAGCAGGGCCAGGTGAAGTAAAATACACTGAGCAACATCACTTACAGACTAAAGTAGGGGTCTGGGATTCTTAATTAATGCTGTTTCTTCCAAGACACTTAGGAACATCCTTAACTTTTTTGTACCATTACATCATTTTTAAAAAGAACAACTGGAAAGTCTAATGTTAGGGCTTGTCTCACCAGAGTTCATCCACAAAATAGCTTTCACTTTGAATCTTAAAGTTTTCATGCTATGAATGTACATCATAATATTTAAGCAAAATCAAAACAATTCAGAATTATTTTATGTTTTCAGTGCAAGTCTCACAAATCATGTCCAACTCATCACTGACAACCTTACCACAAATTTGAGAGAACAGTCTCTGGAGCGTACAGCAATTTGTCCACATGGCTTGCTGTGTACACAGGAAACTCCAGACTCACTCTGGACCGCCTGTCTGGGCATGACTGACAGCTGCCTCGCTCACTGGCAGTGGTTATACATTTAATAGCCTGACTGCTCCAACATCAGGCTCCAGCTTCATCACCTCAATCTGCAGTTGTAGGCTTCTTCCCTGCACAGCAGTTGAGTGTGATTTTGAACCTACCCTTGGGACAGTCCTCAACAAACACAAGCACTCCTGTTCACAGACTCTGTGCTGAACTCCACAGCTCAAGCTTTACTTGAGGTGTGAAGGATTTGACCGTTTACTACAGAATTCTCAGAAAATTAAAGTGCAAAAATACTTTCTCAAGCAAGGTCCCACCTACTTTTCATACTCATTATCATTTCACTTGACTGCTGTAACTGAAGAGATGTGCCTTTCAGTGCTTGGACACTGCCACTTTTGGTCTAAATGGCATGTAAATACCTTTATCTTTAAAGCAAGGAGTATGTTTGTAGCATAAAAATGTGAGCAGGGCTTTTAATATTGTCCCAATGAAATATACGAACACAAGATGCAGTTGTTGCTAATGATTTGTTACTTTAATCTGGATTTTTATTTTGAGGATAGAGGGCAGTGAAATTGCAAAGCCAGGACCTCTGTAAGGCTGTGTTATGTGAGATACAATCATCATTAAGGTTCAATATTGTTTGCACCTATTCTTTGGGAAGAAAAAATACTACTATTAGATGTGTATTGAAGTTAAAACACACTTTATAGCAAACCACTATGACCACAACACTATGTAGTCACATATATTCAGTAGGTCATTACACCTGAATGCTTGTTAATATCCCCAGAGGAAGAAGATTAACCTCATCTCTCACTCTATATTTGCAGGTCAGCTAAAGAAAGCAAAAGTTTTCCTGCAGTGTCTATTTGAGCATCTCAGCCCTATTCTGAAGGCACCACCATCTAGTGGGATAAGAAGGTATTTAATTTTTCTTTACCTTTCTTTGGTATTTTTAAACATGGACATTACACTCTACTTCAAGCAACAATAAAAGTAATCCTTTTTTTGTTCATTTAATATAAGAATCATGTGGACCTTTCATTAATTCTCATGTCTTCTGTTCAACTGCAAAGCATTTTCCAATAGAAATCTTACGAGTCATTTCCATGAAAATAGGTTTTCATAAACAGAATTTTCTCAGTGAGAAAACAATTTATAGCCATCCAGACTCACTCAGAAGTGTAACTGATTTATTGAATAAATATTTTTAGTATTTTATTGACTCTCCTTTGTGGAAATCCAATTGTCAGAATTATTAATATTGTGAAAGTAATTATCTTGAGCTCATCTTTAAAACCAGTATGTATTTTAGACAGTAAAGATACATAGTTACGGTTTTTCAAGCAGACATTAAACATACAGCATTTGGTTGTAAGTATACTCCAACCATTAAGCCCCATCAAAAACAAATTTCAAAACTGAATGCAAAGCATTCGTTTTACCTTGGCTCAGAGAAGGACCATTTATTGTACTTTCCCTGCACTGATATATGGACTGCTACCTGTTCTTATTTGTTTTTCATTTTGTGCACTTAACAATTGGAAAGGATAATGGCAGGGATTTTATACGGGGGAGGGAGAAACATCAGGGCGAGCAGTGTGTATTAACTTGTTTGTTTTTTACCAGAGAATGCATGCATCTGCAGCTGTTATCCTAAGATGCCTCCTTGTGTTCAGGTCTCATTGATCTTGTTACAGCATTTCACACATACAGGGATAATTGATTTACATCATTCAGGAGTAAATATCTTTATGAGCGTAGAGAGTAAATATTAAGAAATTACCGTATTCCAAAATTCCATAGGTACTTTTGTTATTTTTATATCTAAACCAGTAATGAAATAATAAAGATCTAAATGCTTCATGACACAGATAATATTTTAGCATTCAGAATTTGGGCATCCTTCTGTTTCCATGGAAGTGAATGGTATTTTTGCCTCAGATACTACTAGACATTTCAACATTTTATGTCTTCAAATTAGAGAAATCTTACTGACAGAAATTGGCACCAATGGCTACATCAATTTTACAGTACTGTCTTTTAAAATACTACATTTCCTCTGAAAACCATACAGTAATATCAATCTATGCTGCCATTTCTTTTTGAAATCAATCTGGATTTTTTGGATAAAAATAAATGGAACTGGTCCAAACTGGTTGAGGTAGTACAAGCCATTTTTAGCCTTTGAACCTGAAACCACAAGCCTGAGAAGGTTAGAGACATTGCATTTAGAATGCAAATTAACACACTTTTAAATACTTAAATTTGGAATACTGTTTGCAGTTGATAAAGTCCAGCATGCTCTACCTCCCACTCCCTTAGAAGAACAAGAAATAACTCCTTAGAAACAGGCAAGGATGTATAGGGAAGTTAAGGCCAGTAATCTCTACAATTACTGACTCCTGATTTCACATACACTTTCCAAAAGCCTTTCCCTCAGAATTCTCATCTTGTTTTTCAATTTCCAAAGGGGTGAGTGTTGTCCTGAAGTCTTACTGCTACTGTCTGGCAGCTCTTGGTCAGACTTTTTCACAACTCTGAAGGAGGTTGAAAGAAAATACAATGAACTAATGCACCTTTTTTTTTTTTCTTTTAAAATAAAATTAACTATTTCCTGAAGCTAGCTCCAGTATATTCTATAGCTCTTCATAGCGCTGTTTCACCCTTTATAAAGAAGTGTGACCCACAGAGCCTGAATGCATTGTAGTATTCCATCTCTCTAAATCTCAGTCAAAGGACTACAGAGTGCGATGAGAATCAAATATTTAAGAGCAGGTTTTGGTTTTAACTTGACCAATCTTCTGTGCCTCAAAATCATTCTCAGCATGTTCTGTGGGTTTTTAGATAAAGTAGAAAACAGTCACAGGAAAAATAACAGTCTTTCTTCATCTTCAGGAGACATTATTGACTTTCTCTGCATTTTTTCCTCTGTCTTACTTCCATATCAAGTCTGATGTGACATACTTTGGTAATCTACCAAGAAATGTGTGATCTTACATAAAACTGGCTAACTTCATTGACTTTCTGATGGAATTACTGGTGACTTGTAAAGGCATAAGGATAATCAGGTCACGAGTTAAAAGCACAGGTTGAAACACCTGTGATCATTATTATTTAATGCATAACCCTCCTGTATTTTGAGTTTTAAAAAATTAGTCTTGCCGATATTTATAATGCTGAAGCCTCCCGGTACCCAATGAGACCACTATTGAATACATCTAATTTGCGTTAGAATTAATTTTAGGGTATTTTGCACTGAGAAAGACTGTATAGCAAGTAAATTTCTTTGGATTTTTTTTTCAGGAGGAATGTGTTTCCATTTGATTAAATTATACGCATCATTTTAATAAATTAATATGACAAAAACTTCCTTAATTTTAATAAAGTCTATGGATGTAGAATAGAGTATAGCTTAATACAGATCTCAGAGATTTTTTTTTCCCTACAATGTAAATGTAGAATATAGTTTTATACACAAAAAAATATTCTTTGAGTGTTGATGTCTTTTACATTGTAGGTGGTATTTAATCTCCAAGTAAGGATGTAAGCAAAAGAATGAAAGAAAACTGTTGACAATCAAAGAAATCTTTTTGCTTAGAAGTGATAGAGCAAGAATGAGCTTCAGACACTAATACTCTTTGCTAGTTTAATAATTAATATTGATTGAACATATCGGTGTCCTTCAGTGCATGAAGTTAGCCAGAAAGCCTGGGCCTGGGTTTTACTAGGTATTTTACATGAAGAGAAACATACTTGAATCCAGTATCTTGTAGTACAGTCCTTTTACATACAAAGTATATGTTAAAACATCATCATTGCTGGACATAGTGAGGAAGCAGAAAGCTCTCAAAACTTTAAAGTTTGTCTTTTGGCCAGAGGTGTCACGTATCCGTACTGCAACTCAACAGTTCCTGATCTTAGCAGGCAGTTCTGGGAAATCCTTACAACTGGCTATCTCTGACTCAGTCTGTACCTTGGACGATGGCACCTGTTCTGTCATTACCTGCAGCTCAAAGCATGCTTTTTAAAAGTTGCTAGTGTCTTTCTGTGTGGTGGCATGAAAGAAGACACCAAGTTTAATGTAACAAAGGCAAATGAGGCTTCCACTGCAATATATCTTCCCTATTCCTATTTAGGGACTTCCTTGTCATGCAGGAGGCCACCTGAAAATCGACTCTCACGAAAATCTGCCATCTGCAAGACTGCAGGGAGTGGTTGTTTTAAGAAGTCGTAGTAACCCTGGTCAGAAACAAGATTTTAACACTTGGCTTACTTGTCCTTCCGGAAGAAGCTAGCCATACTGTCCATTATTTAATAGAAGACTCAAAAACATTGTTTTTGAGCTCAGTTCTTCTGATTTTAATCTCTCCTCATCTTCTTCCATTTAACAGTAGTCTCCTGACATTAATGTACTCTTTAGCATTATTTCATATTGCACCTGATGTAATTGTTTACTTACAGCCTTTTAAGACCACTTGAGAAAGATCAGTTGTATGACAGCAGCTTAAATTCCTGCTAGCAAAGGTGCATTGGCTGCATTAGCCACTCTACAACTTCATGGGTCGTACCGGAAAGCATGAAGTAAAGTGCTGGCTTTCTGGCTTGCTGCTTTACACAGGGCTAACAGTTATAGTGATGTGAGGCAATGGCAGGGCACGCTGTGCATCTACTTTGTGCTAGGTAGATAAATTTTAGTTCAGAAGAGTTTCTTTCTCTTCATGTTAATGATAGTTTCCATTAAAAGTTTAGAGAGCAAAGGAACCAAATAAAATTAATTAATACTAAAGATTGAAGTTGTGGCAAAACCAAATCCTGTTTTTCAGAGATGACAGGTATGAAGAATTGCAGCTATCACATCACCTAGGATGATCCCTCTCTTGCAAAGTGCAGGCTTTTCATAGTAATTTCAAAGTCCTGGGGGAAACAAACTCGAAAACCTTTCTCTATTTTGCTATGCACAGTATAAGGCCCTTCTAGTCTTGTTCACTTATTTCTGTTTTAAAGTGATCTAAACTCAGTAAAAAAAGACACTGCTTTCGCCAACAGCTTTTATGGATCTGAACTCTTCAGAATTGTCAATCCTGATAAACTCACAGAATATAGATTTACTATTGGAATGCACACTTTTTACTGTAGGAACAATAACATGGAATACATAATACAGCTGTATCAATATACACAGTATTGAAATATAAGAAGTGATTAGTGAAAATCTTTAGGAGCACAATGTCTATGCACAGTTCCAATTTATTAATGGACTTTTGGAATTATATCTTAATGTAAATGCACTACCACTTCAGTTACTTCACCTACTGGTTTGTACCTAAGTCTCACCAGTTAACATCCCTTACCTGGTCCAACAGTCCAGACTCGGGTAGAACCTTCTTACTCAGAATCTCTTTCTTAAGAACATTTACAAGTGCCATTGCACAAGATCTATGTATGTTTTTCTGTACAATTTGATTATATTTTATTGAAAACAAAATGTATTTAAGTAATACTTCCAAAATCAACTTCTTTTGAAACATTTTTCCACCTTTTAAAAAGATCACAATAGCTTCCATGAAAACTTCAGACTGAAAAAAGCAAGTAAAAAACCCCAAGCACTAAAGCACAAAACAGAAAGGAATATGCACTGACATGTGAAATGTGTTAAAATACTTCTTTGAATCAGTCATTTAGACATACAAAGATAATGATGATGATTATGATGACAATAATTATAATCAACTAAAATTTAAATTCATCCATTTTCTTCTATGCAAATACTAATTATATTTCTTTTCTTTAAAATGAATGTGACCATTTTAAGTAGTTATTCTTGCAAATCTTCCTAATAATCTGCCTCAACATTTACAACAGCATAGCATTCTTCTGAAGTGGGGGAAAAATTCTGTCTCTGCCTTAACTGAAGGGTCGATGTAAGGGTCTCTATAAGTTGCATAGAATTAATATTAAAATAGCACCCTCAGAATGTGAGGAGCTGTGGCATATTCTTTCCTTTTATTTACTTCCTCAAGCAGAGAAGACAGCGCTACTCATAAGCTGCTAAGTAACTACTAAACATCATGTTCCCATTAGTTCTGCTTTAGAGTTTCTGAGTCATTTTAGGTAGCTGCAGAAGTAAAGTGTAACAGCTCAAAAGTCTTCCTCCCTTCCCTTAGCAAGTCTCTGATGCAAAATTGTTCATAGAGAGATGGTTATAGTTCTAGGAATAGTCCAATGTTGGGAAACAAAGCAGTTTTGCTATTCAATAAATTATTTTACCAAAGAAATGCATTCTATCTCTTGCATGGATCTATGATGTAAACATCTGCTAAGACTGACAACTACCAAGATTAAACCAACCAAACAAAAAAGTCTTGTAATTAGGTCTATACATTATGAAATTTGAAATTCTCACTCAGACTACGACCAGATTTGACCTCCTGTTTTCATTTTATACGTTATCACTGTAAGAATGCATAAACTGGAGAACAGCCTATTACCAAGGCAGTGCTGGTGAAATTCAGGATTCAGATATGCAAGAATGCTCCATTGCATTGTCCCCTGGAAACAGATTAAAATGCAAACATTTTATGAAGAGCATTAAATAGTTTAATTTAGCTGACCCACATAATGTTTACAGTAGGAACATTCTTTTCCTAGACATACACAGTTTAATTAAAGTTTAATAAGTACAATGTGGAGGTCTTATTTTCTGCACAAGAAAAGCTAGCATTTAAATGGAGTGTGCTATGTTTGGATTAATGAAAAATAGATGTTATATCATAAGCATCCTTTCTGAATTCTCAGAAGCCTCACCACATACAGTCTGGCACCAGTTTAGAACTTTTGAAAGAAAACCAAGACCTATTCTCATTTCTGTGAGGCAAGGTAAGCATAATCTCATTTCAAACGTCTCAAAGACTTCAGTGGAACACTATTGCTACTCTCTGGCTTTAAAGTTCTAAACAGAATACTTGAAATACAAAACCTTATTTAATTGTAATGTCATGAAGGGAAAGCCTAATAAGGAGGCCTTTCCTGTATATGGCTTTAGTAAATGTACTTACTATAAAAAAAGTTTATTTAAGTTTCTTACAAACACGACTCATGACTCTAGAAGCTGATGGCTTTCTTTATAGACACAGCACTTTTAATATTAACATTTCTCCCGAAGTCACTGTCCTAGTCAGTGAAAGATATTTTCCTATATGCCCCATCAGAGGGAAATAAAGTAAGAGGGTCTGGCAGCTGCGCCACTGGCTGCATGTATCTGACCCTCTGATTATGTTAGTAAGTTTTCACCACTGCAGTTGTAAAGCCTGAACTACATCATAGAATCACAGAATCCCAGACTGGTGTGAGTTAGAAGGGACCTCAAAGTCCATCTTGTTCCAACCCCTTGCCATGGGGAGGGACACCCCCCCATCAGCCCAGGGTGCCCAAAGCCCCATCCAACCTGGCCTTGAACTCTGCCAGGGATCCAGGGGCAGACACAGCTTCTCTGGGCAACCTGTGCCAGGGCTCACCATCCTCACAGGGAAGAATTTCTCCCATATATATCATCTAAATCTATCGTTTAAAGTCATCCCCCTTGCCCTATCACTACACTCCCTGATAAAGAGGCCCTCTCCAGCTTTCCTGGAGCCCCTTTAAGTACTAGTAGGGGCTCTAAGGTCTTTCCAGAGTCTTCCCTTCTGGCTTAACAAGGCCAACTCTTGCAGCCTGTCTTCATAGGCTCCAGCCGTCGGATCATCTCTGTGGCCTCCTCTGGACTCTCTCCAACAGCTCCATCTCTGTCTTGTACTGAACACAGAGCTCTAAGTGGAGCACTGACAGACCCAGCACATTGGAACTGTGGTGAATTCAACCTCAAACAAAGACTCAAAGTGAAAATGTTTGCTTCACAAGTTTATTCATCTACTTAAATAGTACAAAATGAATTGTTATACTTTATTTCTTTTTTTTAACTTGCTGTTATCACTGATAGCTTGCTTTACCTGGAAATAGGTCCCTCACTGTTCCTTCCTCTTCACTTTTAGCTGTCTCTGACACAGTTTCATGTTTGAGTCCTTGGTGAAAGTCTGTCTTTGCAACAATCCAAGCTTGAAAGAACTCATTTCATCTGAGTCCTTTATAGGTCTTTGTTTATGGTTTCTCTGGTGAAGTTTAGGTGAAAATACTGCATATGAGATACATCAATTCACTTAGTTTTATGGACTACTTTAAACCCTTTTAATTTTATGATAATATTTATGGTAAGTTTCCTAAGGGAGCTTTATCAGTTTTAGAACTTAGAAGTCTTGGTTTATCCTCTCTTTTCTTTTCAGCCATATGTCATTTATGATTTTCAAGACTGGAGAATACTACTGTTTAAAAAAATATTCAAGAGTCTTGCACTACAAGAACTACAAGGAACTACGGTCTTCCACTCTGTGGTTGGTTGGGGTTTTTTTGCCTCATCTACAAAAAATATCCATCTCCAGGCCAATTACTCCCTTTTCAGTATTTTTATGGGCACGTTTTTAAATATGTATATACAGTGAAGTAACCGCTTCTATTTAATGTTTAAATCAATATACATTTCACCTTTAACTGTAGTTATTGTTTGTTAACCAATCAGAAAAAAACCACGATGTAGATGCTGAACTTTGCATGGCAAAACTTACGTTGACTGCAGTGAAGTAGGAGTACACCTAAAGAATCCATACTCATCAACTGGCAACAAGTCAAAAGAGCTGAATAAAAGAAATACAATATATAAAACGAGTATTTCCAGAGAAAAGAGATTCATTTCTTACATAAGCTATAGTTTCCAGATATGTTGGAAAAGGTATATTTTTCCTAAACCCTTAGAACTCGAGTCTGAAAACCTCTTAGGATGCAATAAAACTGATCCAAGTAATATTGTCAATTAAATGAGGCAGTAACTGAATACCATTATACACATTCATCCATATTTGGTAATCTTGATTTATTGAATGGTTTTATCTAGCAGTCCTGTATATCTGTTGTTTACTGCTGTTTTCTGGAATTTCATAATTGACCAAGACTTCTAAATGCGGGAGTATACAAATAATGGAATTGCTACGATACAAAGCATTAAACTCCCATCTGTAACATCCTGGTTTATAATGGAATAATTTCAGTAATTCTTCCCACGTTATATTGACAGTAGTGAGATGAAGTTTTGTTCTAACAAAGTAATTTTCAGCAGAGAAGAAACAAGATACTGGTTATTCAAAGAGTATTTTAAACATTCCAAGTTATCACTTAGAACATGTAATTAAGCTATACAAACATTCTTTGATCCATATATACAAAATGCATATATTCTTTGAGAATTTAGAGGTTGAATCCATACTAGTATAGGTAAGGTTCAACTGTGTATGTCTAGGTACATTTAATTCTGTTGATTGCTTTCTCTAAGAACGTGTCCTGCATTAGTCCATAGTATTTCTAGATCACATTTTTGGCTTTGATATCATCCTTTTCATTGATGCTAGACAGGACCTGACTGCTGCAGTTTTTATGTCTCTGTAGTGTGGATATTCCACAGTTCAAGGTTATCTTGATACCTGCAAAGGAAGGCGTTTTCTCAGATAACTGCATTTGCCATCTTAACTGACCAGTCCTGAATTTGGGAGTTCCAGTACTTTGAAGAGTAATATAACAACATGGGTTCAGGTCAGTGTAAATCAATATACAGTCTGATTCTACTACCAGTACTTCTCAGGGTCTCCAATTCCAGAAGGAAGTTTTCCTCTGTGTATCTCTAAGAGACAAGCAATAAAAACTGCAGCATATTAGTCATCATCCTAGGTTCATCAACTATTTTAAGCATGAAAGATTAGCCTGTAGCATAAAAAATAACTGAACTTCTTTGGTTACTGCAAAGACCTTTTCATCCTGCATATCTGTAGTTTCAGGAAGCATGTAAAACTCACAGGCAATCCTTAATGAAGCTGTAGTACAGCCTTCTTTCTATATTCTGCCACTTAGGCTGGGCTGAGCAGCATGATCAAAGCTGTGAACCCTGTTTTTTTCTCCTCCGCACTCACTTTGTTCAAGAGGTTTTTGACTGCAATGAGAGACCTATAGAACTTTTTCAGACTGTCATTAATTACAGATTGGAAAAATACACTTCTTGCCTTGCATGCTTACAGAAAAAGAGTGAAATACAATTCTCTTTCTACATCTCTCTAAACAGTTCTGTAATTTACTCACATCTTAGTAATCAAAATGGCAACTTCAGGATTAGTTTCAGTGCTCCTTAGGTAGAAAACGTGGATTTAATTACTCAAGGGTTTTAAGTATGTTTAGTTCACTGATCTACCAAGGCCAAAATCACTCTATCAAAGGAATATTCCCACCATCCAAGGGAATTAAGTGCCTACATACAATTGAGAACGTGCAGTTTAGAGTCTAACGTCACTAATAAAACACAACTAATGTATTTTCTGGGCATGATTGGGACTGACCGCTGAAGCCATGACAGGAAGAAAGAAAAATTCAGATAGTGGTAACAAAGAAGTAGCTAGACTAAAGGTGTGTCAGAGTTTAAAAGAAATTTGGGAACAAGTAATTTTTTCTCAAAACATGCTTGAATGTAGAGTGGCTGTCTCTGTAGTTAATGAACAATCTAGTTTGTGCATGCTTGAGTGACTGACGGTTGCATAACAGCGAACTCTATATGACAACCATGCATAACTTCAGCAACACACAAACATTTTCTTGCTGCCTGAACTAATGAGCCATTTAGTTGGGATAAATCAGGTTATTCAATAGATGTTCCAAGCAGCTAATAGGCCCGATCCTGCTGCTGATCCTTATTCAAACTGGTACTCAAGTAGAATTAAAATTCTGTATCCATTGAGAGAATAATAGAATGAATAATGAGATTTCACACGTGAAATCACCACAGGGTAAAGATACTACATAACTTAAAATTCATCATAGTGAATATGAAGTATTCGCTGTTTGGTTTTGGAGGAAGAAATATTTATCAAATGATCTGAGACTAGATCTTGAGATAACTAGAAACTCTGTAATTCTAATTCTGGTTCTTCCTGATTTTCTCTTCAGCTTCAGTGTTTCTACGTGGGAAAATAAAACCACATTAATTTATGGGATTTTGCTAAGATTATTTCCAAAAAGTAGTTTGATGAAGTTAGATATTAACTACATGGGCTTCAAAGTAACAAAAGCGTATCTATGAATATACCAAAATCCCAAAGAAAAGTTACAAAGCAAAAGTCTGTGTCTTAATGAGAGATGTTTTGCTTGAATTCAAAGTAGGAAAAGTTGCTTACAAAAAAAGCCAAATTAGAACTGCTAAAAGTAGAATCTTAAATTTTATTTTTGCATGTGTCTTTCTGAATTGTAACTGCTAAAATTGCAAGTTATTTCCTAAAACATAGGAAAACAAAAGTAAAGAAACCCATTTAGTCTTGTCAGTGTGCATTTTTGGATGTGTTTTGGCAATTCTAATTGATGAGACCTACTTTAACAAAATATAGGGAAATTCTGCAATCAGGCCACAGGATGTGCAGTTTAATTATGTTGGTGTGCATTTCTATTTGTTTCTAATGCAGAGGATCTATTGGTAAAATGAATGCCCATTTTGTGGTCTGTTATGCAGAAAATGTTTAATCCAGTGTTTGATTTACTCTGTTAAATCTTCTTTATTGAATGTGCTTATTCATCCGTGCAGAATTGGGTATGCTGCTTTCTGTTACTATGACATTGCAATTAAATAGCTAAAGAGAAAAACATGGTAAGACATTTTCTCAAGGTCCATGAAATTCTCATAAAAATTATTCATACTTACATATTTTACTTCCACACTTGCTGATATTGGAACTGTAAAGTACGGAGAAATATTTCTGTGTTGTATGAGGCTGACAAACCTTGTGGTCAAAGATCCTGAATAATCATTTTTGGCAAATAAATAGTACTAAGAAGAATTTCTGGTCCAGTGGATAATGACTGTCACCACCAAATAGGATTGCACTGATTGCATCTTATGAATGAAGCTAACAGGAACTCACAGAACCAAACAACGGCATTTTGTGGTGGGATAAATACTTAGGCACTTGAGAAACAGTAAGACATTGACAGTGAAATAGCTCTGTTCTAGTGTGGTCCTAGAATTATATTACACAATAACAAAAGGTTTTCACAACAAAATTATATTTTCCTGAGTATGCCTGCCCTTGGGAAGAAAAGGATGTGAAGGAGAATTTCTCGTATCTGCTCTAAGCGATATAGTGATGCTTTGTTCCTCAACTCAAGACATTTAGGTCAGGATGATGCAGCATTTTGAGAATTCTGGAGCGACATTTCTGTTGTTACTGGTGAAAAAGCAGACATGACAACTCTGATAACAGAATTGTACTATGGAAGCTGCAGAACAGAATTTATTTTTTAAATCTCTGTGGGACAGCTGAAAGCATAAATACAAGGAACATAAGATTTGATCTTACTACTCTGCTATCTGAACCCATAACTACTAATTTTCTCTGTTAGGTATTTCCTAGCATGGTAATCAAGTACTGATGTTGAAATCAATAGATTTTTTTGTCCTCACGCTGTTTGATGTTTCCTGCTAGACTCTTTGCTGTGCTGTACTCTGTTATAGCACTTCTGCCCATACCGTGGAGATAAGGTGGTCTCTGGTTTCCATTAGTTGCTTTCTGTTATTTTCACTGTTCTTTTGCTGTGTGAACAGGGAGCTTGTAATAAGGTGTTAACAGGCTGCTAGCTGGTTTATTGTTATTCTTGATTTAAGGTGTTAAGACTTTAATATAATCATACACAATGAATGATATTAAAGAGACTAGTTTAAAGCCATATAAGCCACTAAAGGCAAAATAAAAAGCTTAAACTTTCTAGAAATTTCCAGTGTATTCTGGCACAGGTATTCCGTGCTAGGATATTTTGCCTACATTGTTGTATCTGGCTTTTTCAAATATGTCTTTTTATTCTGGGTCTTCTTTCACTCAGACTGGCAGTGCAGGAGGGGCTACTCTCAAACAGTGGTTTCTCTGTTTTCCACTCGATTCTCCCTTCATTTCTGTGCAAAGTGAAGGAAGAGGCAGAGCAAGACTGAAGCGTGACTTACGGCTTCAGAGGAAAAGAGCGTTAATTGACGGGTTGAGAAAAATAGAGAGGCTTTTGAATGCAGAGAACAAAGTACAATCCAAATTAGAATGTCTGTTAATTAACAAGCCATAAATGACTAGGAATAGATGAACTAATACATTTCCTTTTAAAATCTGTCTTCAACACGGTGGGTAAGGGAAATTATTACAATTGGGGAGTAAAAGGGCTTTTTTAATGCAGCAAGGGAAGTATTTTCTTGGATCTATTAGTGTAGTGCTTGATGAGATTGAACAAACACTAGTTTTTTGAGCACTATGTGCAGGGGAAACAACATTAAATCTCTTGTGAGTTACTGATGAACTGCCCATCCTATAAAGTTCAGTGGGATGGACATGTGGAATGGCACAGTAAGGATGGGTGTTTGCGTTGGCGTGCTTTGCGTGGTGCGTTCCACAAGCTCACTGATGGATCCTAGGAACTTGTATGCGTTCACCACCGCTGCCCGCGGCACTCCCGTACCCAAGCTGAAGATGGGCGATGGGAGAGCAGCGGCCGGGGCGCGCTGGTGGCCTGCGGGAAGCGAGGCCGGTACCACGGCGGGTCGGGCCACCTCCTTCACACCCTTGTCGCTGCCCCGGACGTGTGACCGCGCGGCGGCAGCCTAGCCAGCCCGTGGTACGGCCCCTCCCCAGCCGCCGTCCATCCCTACCCAGCCGGAACCATGCCGGAGGAACGGGCCGCGGGCCGCAGCGGCGAAGCTCGGTGCTTGGGGGGGGCCACGGCGGCCGGGGCGAGGGCCAGTGGTTTTCACATGGGTGCTTTGCCGGGGTGGGCGCGGCCTCTTAAGGCGCGCGGAGAACAGACTTCTCTCTCAGCGGTGTCCCTGCGGTCGGGACGGACGAAGGGCTTGAGCTCCCCGCGCGGGCGGAAGGCCCTGCCCGCCGCGCCGCCGCTTCCGCCAGCGCCGGCCACGTGACGGTGCCCTTCCCAAGATGGCGGACAACCTGCCGTCCGAGTTCGATGTGGTGGTGATCGGGACGGGTAGGAGACAGCGCGCTGGCGGCGGGTTGTGCTGCGGCTGCTGCGGCGGGGCTGAGCGGGTGCCGTCAGGGTGCCGGTGTTNGGGGGGGTGTGCTGGGGCTGCGTGTGCCTGCCGACCCTCCGCGTCCCGGGGGCGTGCAGGCCGCTGTGGGGCTGCCGCTAAGGCCGAAGCGTCAAGATTTGCTCAGAAATAGAGGTGGTTTTAACCGGGAGGAGGATCTCCGCGAAGGCGTCCCTGGGAGCTGGTCAGGCACACCTGAGGGCTCCGTTGGCACTTGACAAACCTCGGCTGGCTCTGCTGCCCTGGTAGCACTTCCTGAAGCAAACACCTTCCTGCTGGTCGAGTTCCTCTGGTGTGCGCTTGGGGCGGTTCTGAGAAGCTCCACGTTGATCCATGTACATGGTATATGTTGATCCTGTTTTCCGGGTTTTTTTTCTTAATTGGGTCCTGAAATGCCACAACTTTTTTCTCCTAAATGTTCTTCTAATCATTAGGCCTCCTTACAAATAACGCAAATTTCTACTTTTTGAGTTCTCATTAAAGTGAACGTCTTGGTATATGAGCAAATGTCAGGTTGAATGATTGCATAGATAAGAAACTTAACTCTGAACTTTCTGAAACTGCCCGTTCAGACTCATCCTGTTTCCTGTTGAGGTGAATAATGATGGAGATCGCTGATGTTTCAAAAGTGAGATGCTTGCTGCTTGCATACCGTGATTGTTATTCATTTAGTAGATTGCTGTTTTGTGGAACCCAGTGACAATGGCCAAGCACAAACTGATCATGATAAGCCCCCCACCTGAAAATCAGTGTTGAGCTCAGGTCTTAAAAATCTTCAAAATACATTACAGTTTGTAGTAATGTATTAATTAATAGTAATGCAGTATTAATAAAGTATTAATAATTTAAGTATTAATACTAATGTAGTAATTTAGACTAAAATTTTGTTTGCAATTACAAAGCGCTCCCAGAGCCAGCTCAAGAGCACAAAAGGGAAGGCACTTCTACACGTCACAGTCTCTCATGTGAAATCAGGAATTGTCCTTTGGGAGTTTGTTAATCTGTAAAATTTCAGACTAATCTAATCTTCAGATTGAAGACTACTTTTCCAGTAATCTGGACTAGAATGGGTGAATTTCATAATGTAGCTGCTGTTTCCAGTGTTTAAAAGAAAAAAGTAATACTCTTACAGTGTATGCATAATTGCTGAGGATTTCTGTGTTAGCTCTGCAGCTTCTGAGTAATTATAAAAACAGGTGGTCCCCATTGTTGACTATAACTCTACTGAAAATACAAAACTAAGGTTCTTGAGCAAATTGAGAGAACCCTTATGTGTTCTTAGCCTGGTTATATGGAGTGGAAGGCCTAGTGATGAATCATATTACATAAGTAAGACTTAATCTTTTCATGATTCCATCTGAAGAGTAAGATCCTGCTGCCCAGATTGGCTTATGGAGCTTCCGTAATTGTTGTTGAAAATAGAATGTAACCCAGCTTGCTGTGGCAACCCTTGTGCAGATGCACAGAGTGCAGGCCATGGCAATCACTCTCACGGTGGCAGCCTGCTCTCATGTGCCATGTTTTGTCGCCTGTGATGCATTGCACTTGCTGGATGCATGTTAAGTAATACCAGGCTGCTCGCGGTAGAGGAGTGATGGTTGGTGGTAGGATGCTACAGGCAGAAGAGATGGTGCACATGTAGGCACGTGACTAGAAGAATTCACCTGAAAACTGGCAGTTCCCAAGCAAAGATACTTGTGGCTGAACTGCCTGAGCCAACTGAGTTGGTCATGTGGCAGCCATCAAATGGGATCTGCCCTGCTTTGGAATGAGTTTGCAGTATTGCAGCTTCAATGTTGGACGAAGGAAGTTCTTTGAGTTCCTCTGAAAGACTGCTGTTATTTGGTGGTGATCTGTGTTAAGGGCTGTGATTTTGCCCACCTGTAGAGGGTACTGCTGTAACTAATTTCAAGACTTAGAATTCTGCATTTTAGGAATGGTTTTGTCTTTTTGCATTCCTTTTTACTAAGTACCATACATAAGTAGTGACTGATGCTGTTGGTGGACTGGGTTGGTTTTTTCGCTGTTGTGCAATTTCTCAGTATGGAAGATTATTTAAAGTAAAAGTTTAAATACTCTCTGTCTTCTCTTCTGGGAAGAAACTCCTGAGGGAATCTCTTAGCCTTGCCTTTAACTCTCTGTTTTCTAATGCTGTAATCAGTGCTGCGTGTACCCATGGATATATAATTGTCATACTGTAATAACTAGCATGTTTGTGTTAATGATCTTTTTAAATGCATGGTAGTAATTGCATTCTTTTCTGCATGTGTGGCCTTTTTCTGGTCCTATAATTTGTGCATCTGTTAATTTTAGTAATTAGATTGAGTGGTAACATCAGATCTGAATTTGTTTTTATTTCAGGCTCATTTAACTGCTTCCTTGTAGTAAGCTTAATGAAAATGGAACCTCACACTACATTTTAGTTATCGGTGCTCTATTTAATGCTTAGGTTCAGTTACTTCATTGATATTTCTGTAGGAAAAGTAAATTTCCTTATGGAAGAAGCTACTTTTCCTTAACCCAGATCAAACATTTTCTTGCACAGGCAAGTTTAGAGCAAGATGGATGTGCAGTACAAAAATCCTAGTCCTGGTGGGTTCAGCAGCAAAAGTTCAGCTGCTGTTGTTATATCCATAGTTCTAAAGAAAGCTAGACTGGCAGGCATACCTTGAGGTTTTCGATGGCAACACAGTAGGAGAATTTAAGCTGTTCTGATGTTGTTCTTTTCATCTAACCCCATTTTTTTTGTAGCAGCATTCAAGTCTTTTTTTTTTTTTTTCCCCCTGAGGTTTCCCATATCTATCCCTGCTTTCCTGCTTTGCGAGTGTAGTGCTACGGTCAAGTTAGCCAGTAACTGAACAGGAATGGATGCATTGATGGTTCTCTGACAAAGCAGATATTCTGCAGTATCATCAATCCTCAAAGCTGTTCTGATATTTCGGAAGGTCTGTTCTTTGGAAAGTGTTGCTCAGTGGTTTTTTATTTGTCTGGAAGCCCATAGGATTGAGGTTTGGAGGACTAATCTGAGTGCTTCCTTGAGGAATTCTAGGTGGGCATTACTTGTGCTTATTTAAATGAGTTCATTATTTTTGGGGTTAACTTTTAAATTGGTGCAGACATTAAAGTGGGTTCTACATTCATAGCGAGATGGAACAATATGAGTTTTGATAAATTTTTATCTCAAAAATAGGCATCTATTGGAGTGTGGAAGAGCTTTTGTCTTTAGGCAGTTGTCAAGTAGGAAAATTCATAGGCAAAACATTCAGCAGTGTTGAATTTATGGCTGAAACCAGTCTAATGGCAGAGATTTGCAATGTGACTGTGCATATTTGAGTGGTGTGGCTAAGGATGCAGAGGCATCCTTACCTTTGAATTTCTTGAGTTGATCAGATAATACTCTGTCTTACCTTCATAAACTTGTCTCTGATGCTCCAGAAGGCCTGTATTAACTGCAGGTGAAGTTGTAAAGGATATGGCTCTTTAAAAGGTGGTTGTATTCACAAGTCTGTCTGCCAGTAATTCTAATTTTTTTTCTAAAAAGGAGTTATTCTTTATAAAAGCAGTCACAGTAAATTTTCTAGTTCTATGCAATTTTCTTTCCATTCTGGTTTTCCGTGGTTATAAATAACACATGAAATGACTTTCAAGGTAGAAAGCAGGAATCCATTTTGAAATATTCTATAAAATAAAGGGTGATTTATGGTTTCATATGATTTTGGCTGAAAGCACTCGGGCTTTGCCAGGTCATCAAAGTCCTGTCAGAAGAATCTATTATTTATTGTTGGATATGCTGGGAGTGGTGTAAGTACTTTATGTTTATCTTATGTAAGCATAGAAGTATAGTGTTAGGAAGAACTACTGCCAGATACTAATACAATTTTTAAAACAAACCATGGAAAACTAACTTAAATATTACAGATGTGAATTATGAAGTTAACATTGAAGATTTTTTTTTCTTTATTATTTTTTCTTTATTAAAAAAATACTAATGTTTTTATGTTTACAGGGTATTTTTAGGGTGTGCCTAAAATGGTTTTAATACATCTTCTGGGCTGATGTTTCAATTACATTATCTTATACAAGTACACAGACTTCACTGTACATCATCAGTTATTTAGAGTTTTACAAGAGCTAGATGGAAAAGCAGCTGAAGATGGGTAATTTTTGATGTCACTGGTTGTTGTGAACTAATACAGTGTCACTGACTGGTGATGTTTGTGTCTGAAAGGAGGAAATAGACCCATATTATTATTATAATTTGTAAATAAGTCATTACCTGTCCATGTAAATGTCAGAACAGAATGAACATTGGCTCACAGTTTTCTCCCAATGGCACGGCATTTTCCAAATGTAAACATCCCCTTATCTTCTTACTGACCTGTAACCTGACTAAAAGTGAGGTGTTGCTTTCTAGCATGCTTTCTATTCTGAATTTTTTTTGTGTGTGTTTGTGTAGTGGAGGTGTTGTGACAGCCTTCTTGGAGGCTTGGACTCCTACTGTCTTATCTCAGGTGGGATTCTTGCCCAGATACTGTGAAATGACCCTTGAGAGAACTTCATTTTTTTGTGAATCTTTTGTTGTCCTGCTCAGCCTGTTTGTGTTCTTCCGCTTTTCCAGATGATATTGCTGATCTCTAGTCTGAATCTGGAATTTCTCTACCCCCAGTAGAAAATGTCATTCCACTGTTTAGAGAGTGGTGGTAGAGTTGGTAACAGAATCCTTTTACAAGAGGTCATCTCTTTGTAAGCCACTGGTATGCTGAGGTTGCTCTAGAGCCAAGTCAAGTGTTTTGTAAGAGCCTGTTGATACACAGATAACTGTGTGGAATTACTGTGTAGGAGAAGAAACTTATAAGATCTCCTTTTATGAAATGTTATAAAATATATAAGGACCAGGGAGAGCAAGCTATCTTCCTGCATGGAGATGGAAAAGGAAGTGGAAGCACTGGAAGACTTGGGTAAAAATAAAAGTTGTCTGTTTTACTATACAGATTTTTTAAATATATGTGCTTTGTTTTTTCTTTCTTTGCTGCTATTGGTTGCAAATCAAAGATTAGACTGATAACTGTCGTGTGTGCTAGAGAGGTTTACTTACATACCTCTTTATTCAGTACTTTTTTCTCTAAGACTGAAAGAATTTCAGATTTTACCTGTCGTCTTTAGTAGATGTGATTTAAGGGGGTTTACTTATATAGGTAATTTTTTTTATATAAAAGTACACAAATTTGATATTTCTTAGAAAATAACTTGCTTTCACTTCTAGTTCAAGAAGTGAACTAGGGTACTAGGTTTTTATCTATTACCTTGATTCAGTGTCTTAGACATTCCATGAGCAAAATGTTTAGGTACATTAGTACTTGGCCACACAGTGTGACTCATCAGTGATAAATTTTTATATAAATGTTTGGCAGGCTAAAATCATGTGACACTGTTGTCTAGATCTCACGTGTTCATGTTCCTGGGTTGTTATTACTTGGAGCCAAATTCAGAAAGTGCATTTTCTTACTGATTTTTCTCTTCCCCTCCCTCAGGGAGCACTGCTGGGATTCAGCATGATTTTTAGTAACAAGCTGCATTTTTGGTTGGGGTGTTAAGTGTCTGTGTTCATTTTCTGAATAATGTTTATTTGCACCAGCTGTGGGATTCTGTGTTTCTTCATTGCTGTGTTTCTCTGATGCTACACAGAAAATGAGGGAATTACTAATGTAGGAGATGTCTTGTGGCTCCTTCTTTGACTGGTTATGATTTCTTACTTTAAGAGTCTTAGCAGGTTGTCGTTTCTGTGCCACTGCCATATTCTGTAACGCAGAAATACTGTCTGATACTATTCTGAAATAAGAGCATATATAATAAAATTAATCAAACATAATGTATTGTAATTAGCTTAAATTTAAACTATTATACGCAATTAAATTATAAAATGCCCTTTAAGTTCTTCATATACCAAAAACATACTATGAAGATTGTGTAGTGAGCTGCTCCAGAGTCAGCTGCTCTTTTTCTTCTTAGAATTCTGGATAGAAACAAAATTTATTGTGGTTGGTCAACTGTCTGACTCCAGAAGATTGTTCTGAAATTGTCTGTGTTCCAGCATTTTTAATATATTTCCCTTCAATGCTTTATGTTCTGAAAAAGCCACTTGAGATTTATT
>VZTU01006440.1:169-12991 GCA_013400835.1 Zapornia atra | reverse complement strand
ATGTGTCACATAAAAGGGTATGAGACTGGAGTGTGGCTGAGGGAGGCCATCCCTAGGGAGGACTAAGGTCCAGTCTTAGTCCCAGACTTGGTCAACACTTTATGTGTAAAGGATTATATGTGTAACCACTTATGAGAGACAATGCTTGCCTGTCAGAGTACTCTAAGGGACTTTCACTGTGACAGTTTCACCAAGAAGAAAAAGATAACATATTAAGGTAAAGGATATAAATGTTCCAAATTGTCATTGATAAATACACTTACTGCAGTAATGCTAACAGAGACAGACCTAGCAAAATGCTATCCTGGGTATTCTTCACCAAAAGGTGAAGGCATAGTTCTTAGCAAGAAGCTGCCCCTGTCTTGGGTGGAGGAGATTGAAATCCCTCCACTGCCTCTTCCAGGATTTCAATCTTTCCCTGCATGGGTATTCTCCTCAATACCCTTTATACCCCAACCTTAGCTGTTCCACTCCCTGGGGTGACATTTAACGCAATCTGGGAGGAGAGTTAAGTGCTATAGTCATGTACTTCTTTAAGCTCATTAACACACTCAGGGGTGTCAACTTTAATATTAATTTCACAGCAAATTAAGCAAAGGGTCACACGTTGGGCACCATGGCCTTTCGAGATTCTGTGTAAAAACTGTTTATCTGCTTTTTCTGCATTCTTTAGCCAAAACAAGACCATCTTGTCACCATAAGACTCTCTACTTCAAGGGCTACTTGTGCCGACCTTGCAGATCTTCACAGTATCTTTTTGTACTAGATATAAGTGCACATCAACATTTTTAACCTCTTACATGGAATTCTCATAGCATGGCATAGATGATAATGGAAAAAGGGGTGGATACTGTCCTGGTTTAAGCTGGGATAGAGTTACTTTTATTTTTGTCATCTGATATAGTGCTGTGTTTTGTATTAGCATGAGAATAATGTTGATAACACTGTGATGGTTTAGTTTTTATTGGGTAGTTATTGTGTCTGCACTATGTCAAGGACTTTTCCATTTCTCATACCCTGCTGGGTGCACAAGAGACTGGGACAGCACAACCAGAATAGTTGACCCAGACTGGCCAAAGGAATGTTCCCTACCACAGAACATCATGCTCTTGATATAACTGGGGAAAACAGCCAGGAGGCAGATTCATGGCTCAGAAACAGACTGATCATTGTTTTGTTTTGTTTTGCTTTTTCCTTTTCACATGCAGTGAGCAATTGCATTTGTGCATCTCCTGTTGTATTATTACCTTTCTTGTTGTTGCTGTTGTTGTTACAATTATTATTATTGCTATCATCATCACCATCTTCCTTTGTTCTGTTATTAAATTGTCCTTGTCTCAACCCATGAGGTTTCTTCCGTTCTTCTCCCCAACCCCCTGGTGAGGGAGAGGTGAGCGAGTGGCTGTGTGGTGCTGTTACCGTCTGGGTAACCCATGACAGAAACTTTTCTTCTTATGTCTGTTTTCCTGGACCTAAGGCACTGATAAAAGTTTTAAAAATTCTACTCTTAAAAGTCTATTCCTCCTCTTTGCTAAGGATTAATCTTCCTAAAGAGAGAAAAACGTAGGCTTCTGTAGAAAGTATGGAGGATTGACTTACATTTAAATAGGTTTCTGGACATCATCCTGAAGCAGAGGAAATACATCTTTTTTCCTCTTTTGCAAGCTCTGCTCTGAGTATACGTACACCAGGAACACTGGGAAACCTTCAGCAGAGTGGTAGGAATCAACTTAAATCTGAACTGCCACAGTTGTCTTACAAATTTACTTAGCCATGCAGTGAAGTTAATCAGAAAGAAATCACCAGAATACTTATTTTTGATGTCCATAAATTGTCTGATCTTCTAACCTTCAAGCTATTCAGACAACTGTACTGGAACGGGGGAGTGGGTACCAGTCACGTGTAACTGAGAGTGGGATTGATTCTTTAGATAGAAGGACTGGCTTGCATTAGCTTAAAGTATTGAATGATACAGCCTAAAGGAATTAATTGTTTCATCCCTTTTTGGAAGTGTCTTCAGCTGAATTACAGTTAAATATTTTACATAAAATATTTTTGTGCATTGAGAATGAATATTGAAGAAATAATGGTTGCAAAATGAGTCAATAAATTAAAGCACATACTCTTTGTGGAGGCAGTTTTTGAGCTAGGAGTAAGAGATCTCCTGTTTAAGGTGTAGTGATGTCTAATAAGTGTCATTGAAATGGCTTGTTATAGATCTTGAGACTAGATTAACTGCATGTCTGCCGAGACATTTCTGCTGTTTGTGAAGGAAGGTTAAAATTCACTTACTCTAAATTATTCCTCTCCTAATTGTCTTGTTTCTAATATTGTTTTGGCAGATACATTCAATCTGTTTCACCACTCCATTGAAAGATCCCCAGAATACTGTATTTCCCAGCACTTATTCTTTTCTGTGACAATAGCTGGAATCAAATATCTGCAATGGGATTGACCACAGCTTTTATACAGAACGTCTTCCACAGAATATGGAAACTTAAAAGCCAGTTTTTTATCCTTCATTCTTTTGAGCTTCTGCTCCCAACTTTGCTTGGGTAAGCTCAGCTGCTTACGCTCTATTCCAGTGCTCTTACATGGGGATCTTTTGATTCCTCCTTTAGCCAGACCAAAAACAGCCAAGTAAAGCACAGGCCTTCATATTTTTGCCTGAATGACTCCTCTAATGCATGCCAAATACGAATCCATGCAGAGTTTGTAAGCAGAACAAAGAAAAAATGATCTTTCACCAGCTGCAGGGTCACCATAAATATCCATGGATTTAACTGTACGTGTACATAAACCAGAGACAGTCAGTTTAGCTCCTTTTAGCTATATTATCTCTGTAAGACTAATAAGAATAAGCAGCATAGGACCTGGCTAGTTACACAAGATCAAAGCTCACTTTACTACTAGAATAGGATATCTAATTAGAAATTTAATCTAGTTTTTCTTATGTTGTTTGTCTGCGTGCTTTTAGTTTGTTCTTTTGACTCTTCCTGACTTTTTCATCTTGGAGTTTGCTGTGTCTTACACAGTGAATGTAACAGGTTAGGTACATTTTGTCAGAAGGTACCTTTTTTCATAGCCACTTGATGATTAATAGCTCAATACACATTTAAGATTCCAAATTGCCTCCCAGTGGTCAGGGAAAAAAATTAATTTTAAGAACTGTGAGCAACTCCTTATAATAGACTGTTTGTATTTCCTCTCATATTTATTTAAGAACAACTTTTTTCAAGCAACTACAATAGGCCACTGGCCTATAGACTCTGTAATGCTGGAGTTCAGTTTGCAGACCCAATTTACAAAAATAATCCTTACTTGTGTAATTTCAGTCTTGCATAGGATCTACCCTGGGAGCCTCCCAATAGTGATCTCAGATGTGCTTCTTTGTGATACTGACAGAGGTCCAGTGAAGCTACAGAAGAGGTTTAGATTTCGCTCATAAATTAAACTGTGCAGCTACAAAGGTTCATGGATTACCACTCACCATGCAAGCAAAACTTAGCCAAGTGAGTGTGCACTGGGGTACATAGGACCTGACATTGAAATGGTAAATGTCTATGTTGTGCAAAGTTTCTTGTTGCTTACTAAACAGAAAAGCGAGTGAAATACGATGTGGAGAAAGGAAAACACAGAAAACTCTAGTTAGACACAAATCTGTTTCTGAGAAATTTTGTCGCTAAAGATGAGCTTTCTGAAAGACTAGATTATTACCTTTTATTTGTTGAATCGTACAGACATATTAAACTTATAGATGTTAGAGATGGATATTCAATTTTGCAATCTTTTTAAATCATGAAGTGCAGGGGCCCCTCAGAAAGCAAAAAAAAAAAAAAAGCCCAAAATGGAGTCTGGCTCAAAGCCAGGTTGGAGGAGAATAGCAAGGAAAGAGGAAGGATCTGTGAACTTTTTCCAGAATAGGTTGTGCTGCTCTGGCAATAACTGAAGATTCCACTTGGATCATCTTAATATGTGTTTTGGGCACAATTCTTACTGCAAAATGTTTTTCTTCTTTCTTGAACAGGGCATACTAACATGATAAAAAAACACTATTATCTAAATACTCCAGGGAACAATTCAGTGACTGCTGGTTCTGGGTAACATTTTTTAACTGCTTTCAAATATTGTACTTTTTTCTTCAACTTCTTAGTTATATTTTGTGGACATGGGGGATAGAGCACTTGCATGAACACTAAACACACTTTCTTCACCACAGCTCTATTTGAGATCTCATTTGTTCTTATGGAATTCCCACATTAGGATCTAAATCCATAAAAAGCTTATTTGATAGGAAGGTAGCAAAGCCTCTTTTCTCATGCTGCTTTACTAGACACATACATTTAAAACATCCTAATTGGTCCATGCAGAGCCAGGCTTTCTTATCATTACCAAAACACCTTAGTTTTATTACCCTGAACACAGACACAGCTCAAGTATCCCCACAAGCCTTATAGAGAGGGGATGCTTGTTATAGCTGCAGAAACTTGGGTGTTCTTCCTTCTCACAAGAGAAGTAGATGAAGACATGGCTTCAGGTCTTTCCTTGGACAGAAGCAGAACTTGGGCTGGAGCAGAGAAAATGCGGTGAGGAGATAGCTGTGCCACTCCACTATACCTGGTGTCCTCACCACTCCCCAGTGGTGGTCAGATGACACTCCACCCACCTAGAGGTTTCTGCAAACACTGCTTTGGCCTTTTTGTTTTGGAATGGGGGGTATCAGGTGAGAGAGAAAAGCCTCCCAGGAATCAAGTGCCTTCTGAAAGAACATCCTTTCCTTGGCTGTGGCTTTACACACAGAAACCTGAACTGAGACAGTCTTGTTCCCACTACCATGAGGACATGCTGAGCAATGGAGTTAGGCTCCTTCTGAGTCTCTTCAGAGGTGCACAACCTACTGGACCTGTGATTAGGCAGAAAATAAGGGCAAAATATGCTGGCTTGAAACCTTAGATTGCAGTGATAGTCACTGATTAAGAACTCACATTCCAGCATACCCAAAGAGAGTCTTTAGGTTAACTGTTCTGTCCTGGATTTTAAAAATCAGTAAACTGGACAAGTAGCCATGTGCCTATTGTCTTGAAATTTCTTCAGCCTCCCCCCTGCCTTGCTCTAGTCTGTGAACCTGGAAAAGTGAGGTTCTTCTCCTCAGAAACAGCAGAGGAGGAGGAGAAGGATTACATGGCCTGATTTGTGCCTCTGTTTTCTGAGGAAACCGGTAGAAAGGGGATACAGGATAGGAACAACCACTCTATTCTTTTTTTTTTTTTTTTTTTAAACTTGACAACTTAAAGATGATGAACTTCAAGGAGGGCTGCTGTCTCCTCATGGTGTTGCCTCCTGGTGTTGCCTCCTCTGCTTCTGAGGATTAAGGTCTCTTTCTTGGCAAGGCTGGATGTCCCTGTGGGGTTGAACAGAGTTGGGATAAGGGCAGATGGCTCTACAGTTATTGCCCCTCTAGGGCACGTGACCTGCAACACTGGACAGCACGAGTAACGTAGAAAAAGCCTGAAGTCTTCTCAACTTCTAGTAAATCCACTGTGGGGCCTGATAATCACCCTAAGTTAATAATTTTCTGTCTTGCAGTGGCATCACATAAGAAAAGAGTGTTCCCTGCAAATCCAGATTAGAATTATCCATTTTCTTGTGTTTCTTTGCAGAAAGTATGCCCAAATTAACAACTTTTCTGTTTAATCATGAGGATTAACTTTGTAGAGTTCTGTTTCTGGATATTTTGTGGTTTGGTGTTTTTAGTTTGGTTTTTGAAGCTAGCTAAAAAACAAGTCAGTTTACCAGAAGAGTAGCTCACTAGCACTTGTGAAGCTTGGATGGAGAATGGCTGGGTAGCAAGTTATAATATTATAACTCATTCTCCATCCTAATTGCTGCATCCGGATGTTTCATGGAAAGCTTCAACTCCAGTTTCCCTGCAGGACAAGATTCTCCACTATGAGGAACAGCTAAAAGAAGAACAGTAAAGTGTTCAGCAACATGCTTAGCAACTGCTTTCCATTATGCAAGAGTTTAAAGGAATGTGAACAGTCTGCTGAAAGCCTCCTCATGTGACCTAGATCACAGCAACAACCGAGCTCCAAATGAACAACTGAACTCTTATGTGCTAGTACAAAGACACAGCTAGAAGACCATGGTGAAAGTCTAGCTTTCATCACTAGCAGATACAGTGAACAGGAGCTTAATCTTAGCAGGTTGCTCAGCTGGCACCTTTTCAGCTGTGGGACAAGATTTTAATTAAATTCTCACCTCACCGTCTTTAGTGTATTTTCCATTATGATTCGATGTTTTTAATCAGATCCTTGAAAATCCAGCTTTTTACCCTCTGTGAGCTTTAAAAAGGATGGGGGGGAATCCTGTCTGTCATATGAAATTTGTGACTGTTGGATTTTACTTTTCTATTGTACAGGTAGGATAAGAATGGGTCTCATACACAGCAAAGCAGATGTGTACTTGAGCTGAACCATCATTTCAAAAAAAAGGAAGGAAGGAAGGAAGGAAGGAAGGATTGGTTATCTGTCTTTAGAGGCATTTTCCCTGTTTGAAGTCAGAAGCTATAAGAGCAGTACCATTGCCTGCAATGCAGACATTTTGGAGAGGGCAGAATTTTAACCTCATATAGAAAGATCCAGATACGAACCATGTTGCAATAATTTGGTAACAGGTGAAAATCTGTTTCTTTTGCTGACAGCAGTTGTCTCCTGTTCCGGGGCCTCTTAATTTTTTAACATTTGACTTGAGGAGGACAGGCATTTCAGTCATCTGTTTCTCTGTATTAAGCTATGCTTGGAGATCCAATCTCCAAAGGAGGTGTCTTTTGCAGCTGGCTGGTTGTGTTGGAATCCAGATCTTATCTACCCAGAGACTGCTATATGTCCAACAAGGCTGAAAGAAAATACAAAATGGGAGAGCACTATAGTTCAAAGAAACCAAATAACAGATTTTAAGATAAACACTGCAGATGTTATTTTGCTGCAGGAAGAGTCAATGATTTAATTCCTTCTAGGAAAAGGAACATACCTTACTGCAAGAAGATCAAATGAGGTCCAATTTGTTGTCAGCAACTAATTACAAAATAGTAAAATATAGTACTAACAGCTTAGAAACTAAACAGCTATCGAGAGAACTGTTTACCTTCTCAAACAAGTCCTTGCATAAAAACAGTGCAAGTGATGAGCTAAGATCGTAGCAAACTTTGCTACAGGGTTGGAGCTTTTTCCAGCAAAAGTGGATTTTTAATAGCATGGTTTTATTTATTAATAAAATCTTTGTGGGTGTAAAAGTACATTGCTTTTTGGACTGAGCAGTCCAGAAGGCTGCACTATCAAATATGTCAGACTACAGCAATTTCAAAGTTATCATAGCTTCTAAACAAGAAGAAGCTTCAGATGACTGTGAGCTTCAGACACTTCTTTATGCTGTATGTCAAATACTCTTTACAGTTTGAGTATTTTTAGTAAGGTGGTGGAGGTTTGTTTTGTTGTTGTTGTTGATGTTGTTATTATTGTTGTTGTTGTTATTACTACTTCTATTGTTCCCTCCAGACAAAATATAATGGTAGATGACAACTGGCAGCCAGCTGATCTGCAGGGCTGCACTTAAATCTGGCATGCAACCACAGCCAGTTTTGCTTTGGGTCTGTACAGTCACATTTATCATCTCTTCTTCCTTATTTTGTGTGGCTGTTCAGCCTGACAACTCAGAAATTAACACACACCTGTGCTCCACTCACTTTCTCAATCTGAAACACTTTTTATACTATTCCTGGTTCTGGGACAACCTTATACAATGATTTTAAGAAGCTATTCATGGCTATGAAAAAGTTATTTTTATATTTTTTTTCATCAGAAAAATTATTTGGGAGTAGTTTCTCTTAATATTTTGAACCTTGTAACTAGTTCACTACCATGTAAACTAGCAGTATCTCTCAGGAGTTGGATTTAGCCTCTGTTAGCTACAGATTTTTTACTAGATCCATGTTGCAATAACTGTCTTTATGGTAGTGCGTGCTTTACAAATGAACTTGTAGCTGCAAACTATTTTCCTCTTAGCAAATGAGAGCAATCATAGCTTAACTACTTATGTGTTTTAAAGAAAACTTTCTAATATGCCATTGCAGGTGGCTTCTTATGATGTTGCCAGCAGTGTGAGAACAAAAGAGCAAGTCTGTATAAGAAAATGTAATGGGTTGACCTGCAGCCAGATTCAGATCCCACCACTCGGCACTCCCCCTCCTCAACAGGACAGCTGAAGAAAATAAGATGAAAAAACCCATGAGCTGAGATAAGGACAGGGAGAGATCACTTACTAATTACCACCACAGGCAATGGTCATCTCCATGTCTCCATGGGCTATAGGAGCATCTATATCCTGGTGCCTCGCACACCTCCTCATGGCTCCTTCTTCACCGACCTTCGTGTCTGCAGAGTTGTTTCACATTTTTCTCATTCATCTCTCTAATAGTTGCTGTTCATTATTTTTTACTCCTTAAATATGTTATCTCAGAGGCACCACCACTGTTATTGATAGGCTCAGCTTTAGGCAGCTGTGGATACGTTTTGGAGCTCACTGTGTCCAACATGGGGAGCAGCCCCTGGTCTGTTCTCACAAAGGCCACCCCTGCAGCTCTCCCACTGCTAACACGTTGCCACATAAACCAAATACAGATACTATCTAACTGCATTATTCTTTTCTTAGCCACCAGAATCACCAGATGATAATAAAGTTACTCTAAGATAGTTCGTTATATTAATCAGAATAGCTAAGGACGTAACCTAACTTACTACATATTAGTAGCATGTTTCTCAGTTTCTCTAAAAATAATAATGGGTATCCTTGAAATACCAAACACCAGAAGGATGTTAATAACTTCTTAAGATGAAGTCATTAAAATAAACATAACTGCATAACAAGGGAGTGGCTTGATATTTTAAAACAAAGTCTTTACTTAAGGTAGTTTTATACAGTTTACCAGCAATGTGATATTCCTTCAGCTTTTAAATTTCCTTCATGCTTCCTTTGCATTGCTAGGGTGTATAGGAGATTGATACATCAGGCCAGTTTTAATCTTCAAAAGAAAGTGTGCTAAAGTGGTATTGGCTGGCAGCTTTTATTTGCTTTATTTGCTTTTCATCATTACCACTGCATAACCAAAGTTAGTTCTTAATAAGAACTGTCTGATTCAAGCTATAAGTGAGGAGCTGATGCCACATTGATAGCAGTGATAACTATAGTTCTCCATTGTATTAGTCACTAAGCCCAGCTGATCCAGCTTCAGAGCCCTTTGAAGAGGAAACAAGCTGAAACCAAAAGGGGCAACATATTTCATCCTGATTTCAACACTTTTGGTGGTGTTAAGCTCCTCAGTCCCACTGGTACAAAAATTAAAAAGTGGGAATCTCTTTCTCATCCAGGATTGTTCATCTGATTTCAGGGCCTGCATCCCACCAGGCATGTGTGCCAATAATTCCACAGTATTATTCTGATTTCCCTGCTTGTTCTGCATCCACAATGCTTGTTTCCCTGGTTTTCTACCTGAACTGTCTTCCTGGTGTATTCCTGCACCCTGGTTGTGTTCCTGTACCATAAGTCTGCCTTTGACTCTTTGCTGTTTAGTATTATTTATGGAATGATACTTCACAGTGTTGCAAACTGCTTACAGGTTGGTACTAATTATGCCATTAGCAGTATTACAGTGTTATGAAATGCTTCATATTGGCATTTACACTATTTTGGTGTGTTTATGCCTAGGTTTGAGGTATGCAAATATTAATTAGACTCTATTGAAAGCAATTACACTTTATGGGAAGCAACAGGACTTTGCTTTGGCTACAATTTATTTCACTTTAAACATCTAATTTCCTAGCACTTAAAAATCAGAAAGGGAAAAGACCTCTGTTTGCTGATTTCCACAAAATTTAACTCTTAAAGGAAAGGAATACTTGAACATACAAGTTTACCGAGAAATACTGTCAGGAATTTGCACTGTAATTGTTAACTGGGGATCTTTAACTGCAATAGCATCATTTTGCTGTGTCATAGCCCTTTTTCATGCCTCAAGGCCATCCAAAACTGTATCATTTGATTTATTGGCAGTTGTTATCATGCAGTGTAAAGGACCATAAACAGCAAACCCAAGAGGTATAATACAGCATAATGATTCTTTCTACAGTGCCTTCTCCAGTAACTATTTTTCAATTCCCTTTATTTTTATATATGATTTGTATTCACTTCTGTTCACAGCACACAAGCAGTTCCCACTATGCATGTTTATTTTAACAGAACCTTGACTGCTCTCTATAATTACCAGGACATTTAAAAACAAAGCCTTTTACAGAAAGTGGATTTATACCATCTACCAGCTATGTGATACTCTTTTGGCCTTAGATTTCTTTTATAGGTGTACAGGAGAGTGACACCTCATTGACATCACCATTTCTTGTTATCCAGATGGAGATTATGTCATCCAATACAACCACACTCTGATTTCCACTGCAAATGTAGGATTTCTTTGTTTATGATTATTAGGACTGATTAGCTTCAGAGTTTCCACCACTGCAATTGACCTGACATCTAAATTTTAAATTATTAGTTAGGTAGTTTAAATTCCCATAGCCAGCATCTTGTCTTGAAACTGAATGTTCTTGTCAATTTCCTTATTATACTATTTGAAGAATGGCCACCAATGCTTTCCAGCTGTAGCTTATAAGCTGTCTCAGCTGTACTAGTATCTAGAGTCACAAGTAAACTCTGAGCATCTAAATCTGAAGGCCTCTCATCAGTTCAAGCAAGCATCAGTACCAGATCCAAGAGCACGACACAGATTTCAGGCAAACCTCACCAAATCCAGGTTTCAGAGGCAAAAGTACTCCAAGAAACACAGGAATGTTAATGGTCAGATATGTGTGGCTGGTTGACCTTATTCAGTCAAGATGTTGTCATTCTGTGGAGTCTGCACAATGTGGAAAACGGCTAATCTCATGCACACTTAGTTGTCATTGCTTCCAGAAGGAAGACTGAGATGCAGGAGAGATTTCAAGATGGGAAATAATTTTCCAGTGTTCTGTTACAACACCCAGAGTGTGGGATTCAGTGCTTGTAACCATGTTTGCTAACCAAAGTGTGCAAACACTTCTAGGCAGCAGCTGCTTGGTGCCGAACGTGTGATAGGGCAGTATTACACAGGTAATAAATATGGGTAAATAACAGCTCGTAGGTTACTCATCTGATTGTGAGAGATCTTTTCAAAATGTTCTAAATCTGAGAATTTGTGTTGTAACTGAAAACTGTTGGCAGACCTGAATGCGGAATTACCCAGGCTTGCAAGGGGTTTTTATTTCACCAGACAGTCAGTATTGTCAGTCCCACTAATTTCTGAACTACTGTTCAGTAACAAAGTTACACCAAGTGCAACAAGTTCTGTTGGAACAGGAAAACTATAACAGGGACTGAATTTAGCCTCATCTGCCAAATCTTGGGGGTGAAGTTGTGATTTTATTTCACAGTATGCAGGGCATTTTATTTTGTAAGACTCTTTATCAACTGCACATGATAAGTGACCTTACAAAATGTTGTCCCAAAGTTCTTTTGCCTAGTGTGCAATAACCAATGTCACACAGGGTCAGGATATTTGCTTTAATACATATCTGCACAGAGATGAGTGCTGGGCAGTAATTTCACAAATCTAGCACACTGGTTACAGATACTTTGTATATATATATATATACAGGTCAGGATGTTAGGTTCACCTATCAGTTACACCTTCTCAAATATATTTGGTTAACTCTTTCCTCTCTTTGATTTAAAGAGGCAGTACCTCTAAAATTTACTACATGTGTTCTGAGAGTAGGGGTCTTTGTCTGAAGGGGAGGGCAAAGGGGGGATATTCACCACTGTAAGTATGTTTTTCACATTATTATGAGACAGTTCACTCTAAGGACACGAATTAGAGGAATTTTGCTGACTTTTAACTCGCAAGGATGTACAGCTCCTTGTTTTGACAATTTGTTCCACTGTTCAAGGTTCCTTTGCTACATCTTATCTAAGTACTCTTCATTCTAAAATGAATTTGGTATGTGATATATTAGTTACGTTAGTTGTGTCCTTAAGCAGATAAGCAATTAATCATCAAAAATAGCTGCATTTTTTACTGCAAGCCAACTACCTCTACTGCTATAGCATAAAGCATCACAGTCATATCTATCTTCAAACTTAGAAGTTAACCATGGCTCTGTATTACAATGACACCTTAATTAAGAGTGATTGTAGGTAGTTGCTAGGTGGTTGCTAAGAAAAGTATCAAAGTCAATTGTTTAAAGGAACATCTGTAAACTAACTGTCCTGGAACACTAAGAACATCTAAGCAAGAGATCTCCTCACACAGACGCAGCTTGGCAGTGAAAAGCACAGTCCAGTCATCCATAACAGAACTGTCTTCAGCACACTACTCAAAAATCACATCCACAGGACAAGAAGACCCTTGCCATGGTGAAGACCTTCTGCCAAGCAGGCATGGTGATTGAAGAAAATGACACAACAATTATTACAATTACATGGAAATAGTGAATCATTGTAACAGGGACTGTACTGTCTTCTAACATTTGTATATAAATATAATGAAAGAGCCAGCTTTGGGCATGCTTGATTTGTCAAAATCCACTCAACTCCCATGCCTAAATAAGAGCAGTATCTCTCCTGTGTGTGTGTGAGAACTGGCTTGTTACACACCAAGTAACAGATCTGCTTTTCAGGCAATAATGTTAGGCCTATGACAGCATAAGCTGTGACATAAGAAGACAAGGCTGCACTACA
>VZTU01006439.1:286-14912 GCA_013400835.1 Zapornia atra | reverse complement strand
AAGAAAGAGTGGAGAGGGGACAGAGGAGAGGGGAGAGGACTGGTAACCTTCAAAACAGTGTTACAGCTATGATGTCCTTCTCAGAAACATCCCGACTGGAATTTCCCACACTCACAAGCATCCCATGTCTCGCCACACAGCCCAAGCTAACCCAAACTCCAAGGGATTGGTTTTCATCCCCAGAACTGGTGTTCCTTGATGCAGCTTTTGACTTTGCCACTTCCTGGGTAGTCACTTGATTATGGTTAAGTGTCGGTAAGAGTTTCAAAATCTTTGGTGTCTTTCCTAATATCTGGCCTGGCAGCCCAGTAGCCTGCAGAGCCGCTCTCGCAGCGGGCGTTTCTGCTCTCTGGGGATGACAGGCCAGTCTCTGTGCTTTGAGCTGCATCGTTCCTGCACGCTGCTGCCAGGCAGCCGAGGCAGAGGCCAGTCCATGGGGGAACTGGGCTTTTCCCAGCGCTGGCCGCAGCCTGCTCACCATGAGGCATGAACTGCTGGTCCAGTCAGTCTTGACCTTGAGGGTTGGTTGATGGTTCATGCCCAACCAATGCCTCCCTTCCCTGCATCCTCTGTCCTGCTGCATCCCCGGTGCCTGGCACAGCGCACTGGGATGGCTTTGCAGCGGCAGACCCAGCGTTTCAGAGGTGTGAGACAAAGCGGATGCGCTGCGAGTACGCCAGGTCCACAACATAGAGCAGCAGGTTCACGTAGGTGAAGATGGCGATGACCAGCTGGCTGTCCCAGGGGCACCTGCCCTTGGCGCAGAGCCCAGGGCGCTGTGGGGAGCCGTACTTGCTGTCGAAGCAGAACACGGGCCAGATAACCGCTGCACTCACGTACAGCAGCACAGCCCCGAGCGTGTAGACAACCACAGAGCGCTCAAAGGGGAACCACAGCAAGGCCGTCTTCCCAGTGACACTGATGGCCACCACCACCACCGTCACCACGAAGCAGAAGCTGTAGACGGCCACGCACCACTGAGTCGCCACGTATTTGCCATAGTCGCTGTCGTTCACCAGCGCCCCAAAGATGATGCAGGCCACGAAGGCCTGCACGATTTTCAGGAGCCCAGAGATGGTGGCCATGTAGCTGGTGACTTGTCCCGGTTTTGCCCGGGTTAAGAACACCTCGGCAGCGTACGCGACGAACAGCAGGCCTGCGAAGACGCTGGCTGCGATGCGGAAGTCTCTCACCTCACAGCCGATGGGGTAACAGCCGAGCTGGACGAAGTAGAGCGGGTAGATCACCGCGGCCGTGACGGACATGAGCGTGGCGAGCATGGCGAAAGCGGCCGTGAAGTTCCCCCAGGAGATGCTCAGGCAGCTGTGCAGGTGCGTGAACTCGCAGGTGATGATGAAGGTGGTGAGGGCGAAGCAGAAGGTCCAGACGAACATGCAGAAGGTGCCGTACGCGGCGCTGAAGCCCCCCCGGTGTGCTACCAGGCTGAACGTGGCGCATCCAAACGCCATCTGCAGCAAGCGGGCTATTCCCACAGGGGCTGTCACAGCAGCCGTGTTCAAATAGGGCCCTCCGGTGCTCTCCATCATCTTCCCAGCCTGGCAGGCAAGGCCCTCAAAGCCCCCCCCTCGGAACGGCCTTTTCAAGGTTTCTCTCCTTTGTCCTGAGTCACACCCGGCGCTGGATCAGCAGCTGCAATCCCCGGCTCGGCTCTGCCGGTATCGGTAGGTGCTGTGCCTGATGCCGAGCGAGCGCTGCCGGCAGCCTCTCAGCACAGACTTGCCGGCTGCAGGGAGGTTACTGCCTGGCTCTGCCCACTGCCTGCGTCCCCGGGGTGCTGCAGTCGGCTCGCTCCGCGTCCTTGGGTCTGGACTTACCCGTGTGCTGTGCCTTCACTGTCCCCTTCCCCACTGCGGGGCTGGAAGGATCGCGTTCTCCCCGGAGGCTGCCATTTACCCCCTTTTAGCTCTGCAGCTGTAGCTCTGCTGCACCAGTCGCAGGGACCTCAGGGTATAAATAGGGCCTGTATTAATAGATCTGGAATGAGCGCGGCCGCCCCTCCACTGCCATGAGCGGGTATTATTTACCACCGAAGCTGTGATGACCCTTCTGCTGTTCCTCTAGAGACATCCAGGTCACCAGCATGCTGCCACTCTCCCTGCGGCCGCCCCACGGCGCGGGGGCTGCCCGTGGAAGGGAGCTGTGACCAGCCATGCTGTGGAAAATGAGCTCAGACCTGCAGAGTCAATGGCCTCTGAGTCGGGGCACGAGCCCAGAGGCGTTGCCAGCCCTGTAAAAGGATTTAAGCCAGAGGCTGTCCTTTGGTCCCAGGCAGCAATATACTGACCTGCTGTGGGAGGCCCCGCGGTGCTCTGAGTGAGAGAGCACGTGGCTGGGAGGATTTTGAGCACCCATCCTCACTGTCTCCTTAAGCTCTTCCCAATCTCTCTTCTGCTTACTCAGGGACTGGTTACTCCCTGTATCTTTGAATGCCAAAACCAAGTACAATCATAGAATGAATCATAGAATCCCAGACTGGTCTGGGTTGGAAGGGACCCCAAGGGTCACAGAGCTCCAACCCCCCTGCCACAGGCAGGGCCACCAACCTCCAGGCCTGGAGCTACACAAGGTTGCCCAGGGCCCCATCCAACCTGGCCTTGAACACCCCCAGGGATGGGGCACCCACCCCCTCTCTGGGCAGCCTGTTCCAGCCCCTCACCACTCTCTCTGGAAAGAACTTCCCCCTAATATCTAATCTAACCCTTCCCTCCTCCAGCTTCACTCCATCCCCCTTGTCCTGCCAGTCTCTGCCCTTTAACAAGCTGATTCCCCTCCTGTGTCTCTGCTCCCTTCAGGGACTGGCAGGCTGCAATGAGGTCCCCCCACAGCCTTCTCTTCTCCAGGCTGACCCAGCCCAGCTCCCTCAGCCTCTCTCTGTAGGGCAGCTGCTCCAGCCCTCTGAGCATCTCTGTGGCTCCTCTGACCTCTCTCCAACAGTTCCCCATCTCTCTTGTGTTGGGCCCCAGCTCTGGACACAGGACTCCAGCTGGGGCCTCCCCAGGGCAGAGCAGAGAGGGACAATCCCCTCCCTGTCCCTGCTGCCACCCCTCTGCTGATGGAGCCCAGGATCCCAGCGCCCTTCCCAGCTGCCAGAGCCACTGCTGCTCATGGGGAGTTTCTCATCCACCACAACCCCCAGGCCAGAGCAGCAGGGCTGCTCTCCAGCAGCTCTTCTCCCAGTCTGTATCTGTGGCTGGGATTCCTGTGGCCCAAGTGCAACACTTTACACTTCACAGTGTTACGTTTACCCAGGCCCACCTTTCCAGCCTGACAAATATTAACAAAATTAACAAAAATAGTAACAAATATTAACAATATTTTAAATTAATATTAACAAATATTAACAAAAAAAAAACCCCTAAAAGCTTGGAAAAGTCTGTGCTTGGACCCAGCCAGCTTTGGTGGCAATGCAGCACATCCAGCTTCTGGTTGCCTGTTCCCACCCCATCACCCTCCTCCCTTCCCTTCCACACCCTGCCTGCACAGCTGCTCCACAAGCCAGGTGGGGGTACTCATCTCAGATTTAAAAAGGACAGCAGAAAACTTGCACCTGACAGGGGTTATTTTTAACCCAGAGCCATCACTGGTCAGATCAATGCTGTAGATGTGCATGGCTGCACACAGAGTCACAGTGCTCCCAGATGGAGCAGCCAGGGCCCAGAGACTGCATGTGGAGTACCTAAGCTAGTGGTGCTGCTGCGATGCCCTTGAGATGCAGCTGTGGCTTGAGACAAGAGACAGGTGTAGGTGACAGCACGATGGCTTCGGGTGAAAAGCAGCAGCTATGGCACTCCATCAGCTCACAGCTGGCATTGTGGGCCAGGGGGAAGTTTGCAGAACAAGCAGCACTACTTCTGTGGATGTTAAGCCAAAAAAATGCCTACCTTCAGCTCTGTGGCTGTCTCATAACCCCAGTTTCTCTCTCATGAAAATCCCTCCTGTTTGCTTTAAAAATGCTGCTGGTGCTGGAGGTGGGAAACCTGCCTTCTGTAACTGTGGGCAGTTAATGAACATCACACAGCCAGGAAACAGCAAGGGAGACAAGGAGCTCCAGGTGGACACTTCCCACCCCAGGTCTGTTAACCCTCCACCTCCAGCAGTTTTCCAGACACTGCTGGTGGTGGCAGTCACACAGAATCACACAATCAGAATCAGATCTTGTGTAGCTCCAGCCTGGAGGTTGGTGGCCCTGCCTGTGGCAGGGGGTTGGAGCTCTGTGACCCTTGGGGTCCCTTCCAACCCAGCCCAGTCTGGGATTCTATGAATCACAGCATGTTAGGGGTTGGAAGGGACCTTGAAAGATCATCTAGTCCAACCCCTCTGCCAGAGCAGGATCACCTACATTAAATTGCACAGGAATGCATCCAGTCCTGCCAGAGACGGACAAAGCTGCTGCTGCCTGGCTGGCCTGGGGACGCTGCTTGGCTGGCCCTGTGCAGCCCAGCTCTCTGCCAGTGATGCTCTGCTGCTGACATCTCGCTCATCCTTTTTCTTCTTAAGGCCCATCAGGACACCCTCCAGACCTGCCCCCTCCTCCTGCCTCCCCCACAGCATTTGACTGCAGCCGTACCACACCGGCAGCGTGGGGTCAGCACTGGGAAGGGTATTCGGTACTTACAGTGTGAATCAAGGGTGGTACCAACTCTGCAGTGGCAGGAGAGCGGTTTTGCAGTTTCTAGCCCTGTTATTGCTCACATCATAACTCGCTGCATCACCCCCCAGCTGAGCAGGGGACCAGCTAGCGGAGAGCGAGGGGATGCTCTGGGTCAGGGCATGTTTGAGGACAACCACTTGCAAAGCCACAGTCTGGACAGAGTAACAAAGGCTAGCAAGAAGAGGGCAAAAGCTTGATCAGCTGCCCCAGGGCTGCAGCAGATGCTGTGGGACTGAGCAAGAGCAGCAGCATGGCAGTCCCACTGCTGCTCCCTTCCTCTTGCAGAGGTTTCGCAACAGCAGCTCTGGCTCCACACTGCTTGTCCAAGGAACAGGGCACCTTTCCCCAGGGCAGCCCTTCTGTGCCCTTCATCTCCTGCGTGCCTCTTCCTCCTTGCAGCTGCCCCCAGGTCAGCATGGAGCTGCAGCTGGCAAGATGGGCAGAACATGATTGTCTGTGGTCTCTGCTGCAGCGTGGCTGGGTTTGGTGTGCGTTACCTGGTCGGATCTGCAGTCCTCCTCCGGGGCTTACCTGGCTCAGAGTGAGTCTCTCTCAGCCCATGCATTGGCAGCAGTTCCTGTAGTGAACAGGGGTGCAGGGTTTAGCCCCCAGCTCGTCACCCTCCAGCTCATACCCAATGCCCATGCCAGGACCTGTAGTCCCACAGTGCAAATCCTACAGCCTGCTATCAGATGCTGACATCTTGGTTGCATTTTAATCCCACCTCTGTCACGTGAGGCTTCTGGAGATGGTTTTTCCCTCAGAGTGAAGGGATCTCATCTAGTTACAAGATCCCAGAGTACCAAATACTTCCAGTCTTGCCCTTTTTGCCACTGGCTTTCACACAGCAGATGCCACTGGGGATGAACTTAGAAGTGCCAGCTTTACAAAGCTCGGGAGAATTACATTTATTGTCCAAGAAGTATAGAGATGGAAATTACTTCCCAGGTTACAGATTCCAGTTTCCAGGTACAATTTGCAATGACATTGTATTATTTCTCTAATAAGTTGCCCAAGATCCCCTTTACAAACATTTCTGAGTCTTCTCCCTGTTATACTGCTCCAGAGGCACTCTAAGCTAAAAGTGATCCATGACTCCCAGGGATTTCTTCCTGTGCTTGTAAGGAAAGTATCAGCTCTGAACACTCTTTGCCTTTTAGGAATTAACCTTTGAATTAATGTTTGAGATAAACAGGCTCCACAAAAAGCATTCCCAACTTCAGTGGCAGCGTTTATACTTCTCTGTTTCCTGGTACAAACACATCTCTGGACACACCCTGGGGCATTTGCTGTATCTATGGGTGCATCATCTTGCAGAGAGTCATCCCATGAACAAGTGATCCGTGCAGTTGTGTCCCTCGGCACTCCCAGCTGATGAAGTTCTGGCTCCTGCTCACATACCAGCACTCTGACCGACACCATGTGCCTCCAGCCCTCCCGGGAATCCCATCTTGCTGCATGCTTTTCCAAAGGTTGTCCCTACCAAAGCAGCCTCTCAATTCAGAGGCATGGAAAATGCCAGCAGCACAATTTCACTGTTACACCCAGGTAACAGGCATTGGTAACCCCTAGGCAGATCGCAGGGAGACTCCCCTAAATAGTTTTCCCACATTGCACTTCTGCTGGAACCACTGATCATTTTCTCTTCAGCTGCTTTTTGATCTTAGATGGGTACTAAACCCACCAGCAGCACAGCTCATTTCCTGTGGGGGACTGCCCACTGTTCACTGGTCCATGAGCAGCAACCAAACGGCTGCAGGTTTGGGGCTCCCTCGACTGTGACCGGGGATCTCACGGCCTTAACCTTGGGGAACAGGCCCTCAAAGTGCATGGAACTGTTCTAAAACTGGGCCCAGACTTCACCCAGCCCTGCACACTGTGGAACTATTTACACAAGCCTTAAGCACATGCCAAGTTGGTATCGGTAACTTCGGCAGGACGGGGTGAATTGTGCTCCTGGTGCAGGTTTGTGCAGGCCGGCTGCAGCGCGGAGCCCTCCTGTGCCTGCTCCCCACAAAGGGTGGCCCGCTCTCTCCAGCTCCAGACACACATTCCTGGTCCCTCCCTCCTCCTCCTCCCGTCCCCATCAAAGCGATTCTCCATGTTCTGAGGCGGGCGGGCCTGCACGCTAGCGACTGGGCCTGCCAGCAGAGGTACATCGGTGCCGTCTCCGTCTCCGAGGTTCCCAGTGCTCCTGTGGGGGTTTAGGCCCCATTTCAAGGCAGGATGGGCAGCTCAGCACAGAAGCACAGTATCATAGGGGTTGGAAAGGACCTCGAGAGATCATCAGGTCCAACCCCCCTGCCAGAGCAGGGTCCCTGGGACAGGTCACACAGGTCGGTGTCCAGACGGGGCTGGAATCTCTCCAGAGAAGGAGACTCCACACCCCCTGGGCAGCCTGTCCCAGGGCTCTGTCACTCTAACTGATGTGATTTTAAACAGACAACTCAAGGCAACTCTGTCAGAGCAGAAATATGAAGGGTCTATGGGCAATCATCCAACCCACATGTCTGCTGCCTGCAGGTATCTCACTGACCTCAGCCCAGGGGCTTCTTTCCTGTATGTGCTCCTGTGGAGAGCCCAGGAGCCACCCACCTCGCAAAGGACATGACTGACAGAGTCTTCTGGAAGCCACAGTTAAGACTCAAGTGTAGAAACTTACACTCTTTTGCCCCACTGGGAAATAGAGGGGAAAAAAAAAAGCCAAGACAGCACGTATATGTTACATCAAACATCTCTCCCTGGAATAGGGGACGTTGCTGCAAAATGAGATCCCCCCACACCCTAAAACACAATGCACCTGGCAAACAAGTCAAGCTGAAAACGTTGTGCAAGTATGCAAACATCAGATGCAGGGTGAAAATCTCTGTACTTAGACCTCGTATTCCAACCTCTCATCAGAGCAACAATGACAAAGCGTACTGCAAGGAGAACACAGAAGTCTAATTATTACAAGACGTCAATACCACCCTCAGCCCTCTCCCAGGCACAAGTGATCATAAGGATAACCCATCCAAATGAGCAGCATATACAACTTTACAAAGACATATGTATGGTTCTCTGGTCAGCCCTTATAAATAGCGTTTTACATATTAAAATAAATATGTCCACGTTGCCAAAGTAGCAAGAGGTTTCTTCCATTATTTTAAAAAAAATATGTTACAAAACAATATCATTTATATTTCTTGGTTTAAAAAAAAAAAAAAAGTAATAAAAAAAGTCATTTTATAAAATAATACCAAAAGTAAATCGAGTACAAGAGTGTCCGTCCCTAGCACGTGTCCTGGGTTTGTACATGTGACTCATCACGAGATGCTGACCTCCAGGAAGTCATGGAATCATTCCTTCACTTCTACTTGGACAAAAGAAATCCAGTGCTTGCTTCTTTTTGTTTGTTTGTTTGGGTTTTTTTTCCACCACTCATATCAAGTCTCTGATGTAAAATTCGTGGCAAGGGAAGAAGTCCTAGGTCTGGGGAAGGTTCTCGTTGCTGCTATGTATGGCTTTGCTACTCCCTGTATCAGGTTGCTTTGTGGAACACAGGAAGAGGATGTGAATGGCCAAAACTGAGCCCTGGGGGTTGGAGGTAACGTGTTCCAGCCAAATAGTGTAAGACAGAAATTGCCTTTTTTTTCTCTTTGCCTTTTTTTTTCTTGACACATCCTACGTGTGCAAGAGTGTGTGAGCAGTGGGGGTGTGTGTACAGGTTGGAGCATGCATGGGTGTGAGTGTGCATCTGCCTGAATGAGCATAGGGAAGATTAGAAAGCGTGGGAGAAGGGCTTTGACTCTCCTCCTGATCTAATCCCTCTGCCCCTCTGAAGACCCCAGCCTAGTTACCGCTGCTGAGCATCCCCAGGAGTTTGCTGGGCTCCAGGCCCTGCTGCTGTGCCATCTTCTGAACATCGAAACCCATGTGCATGAGGAACTGGATCACGTTCATCTCCTGCCCTGTGAACTGGTCCCTGATGGTGGGGCACGAGGGGTTGCAGTGAGGCCAGGGACAGCTGTCGATCAGATGAATCGGGCAGCCTTTCAGAGGGGCCTTCCCGTTCTTGTTGCTCTCGTGCAGGCTCCGATCCCAGCAGTGCAGGGCACGGGGCAGCGACGTCCCCTTCACCTGGATGTCTGTCCAGTGACTGAAAAGACAAACCAGATTGTCTCAGTGGGGCTGGCTGCCAGCCCTGGTCCATTCCCTTACCGTTTCCCTGTTGACCTCTGGTAGAATCTGCAAAAGCACTCACTTGCGTGTAATGATCTCATGAGACAAACAGGCAGGAGCAAAGCTAGCACTAAAGGGAAAAAGGAAACATGGATTAGGTCTTGGAAGGACAAAGCAACTCCTGCTGAACAGAACTTTCCAGACTAGGTAGAGGGTGGAATTTCTGCTGCCCCTGGCAAGGTCTTTAGAAACTAGCATGATAGTCAACTGGACTGGAAAGTTACCCAGAAAAAAAGGGGTTCCATGCTGCCTAACAGTGTGCACTTACAAGAGACTCCCTAATACCTGCTCTTGTGTGAAGCAAGTGTGGCACATTAATCATAGGATATGCTGAGTTGGAAGGGACCCATAAGGATCATCGAGTCCAACTCCATGGACATGGTTCCTCCTCTGCTGTCTCATCAATGCTCTGGATGTTTCATGATCAACGCTTTTCAAAACAACCCTGCAAGGCTGATGGCTGTGCAACAGCAAGGAGCCTCAGACTCACCTTGGAGGCAGGGAAGAAAAACCCACGTTCCTATCAATAACAAAGGGTAGTGGATAGTAGTGAAGCTGATAATCACTTTACACCTATCCAGTAAGGAGAAAAGGCAAGATTCTTGATGGAGACTAACAGTCACCAAGCTTACAACAACCCATTTTTGCAGGCATCTGAGAACTGCTGCTAGGGTGCTGGGTAAGAATGCCCCTTAGAAATAAACTTGCCAGATTTTCCTCAACGAAATACTTACGTCACATCCTTCAAGGTGTTTCTCAGCTCCCTACCCAGATTCTGGATGTAGAGCCACTGTCCTTCCTGAACAGGCTGGCCAGTGAGGTGTACATTGTCTACAGTTAGCTGGGCCTCATCGAAGAGCCACTGGACAACAAAGACTGGACCTGGGAAGATGAAAAATTTGGAAAAGGAATTGCTCTAAGACAGCTGGAGGTACAGGGGAAACCCTGGAATGTATTTTGCATCTCTGCTCTGATACTTACATCGAAGAGTGGGGTAAATCTTATATCCAAAAAAGCAATTCCACTCCTCTCCCTCTTTGAACTGCAGCTTACAGCGTTCAGGAACGATCCCATTCCAGTACCTGGGAGACAAAGCAGGAACAGAGTGAAAGTCACAGCGGCAAATCTTAACAGATGGCCTTTCCACATCCCACTCTGCTCCAGGGCTGGCTGTAATTCCAATTTACTGACAGCAGAGCTCTTTCTTGGCTATGCTGTCCCAGAGATGATAGAGCATCTGCAACTGCAAGCATTCTTACAGATGTCTAAGAGTTTCAATTACTGTCTTTCCCAATAAAGTTGCTGAAAAAAGGCCAATATGATAAATATTCTTCAAGTATCAAATGCAGGAAGATAGGAGGAGGACATCCCCACACTATCCTCTCATAAAAGGCTGCTTTAGGGGACCTGATTGTACCTTATTCCTCTCCTGATGGCTTCTGTGGGAGCACACGTTATGGTATCGATACAGTCGGTCCTGCGGTACTGTTTGTTATCCAGGAACCACCCCGAGTCGGCCAAGCCTCGGACCTGAATCCCTTGGTAACCCATCTCCTCCAGCTGCTCCGCCACCCGGTCCACGTTCAGGAGCACCCCTGTCCCTCCAGCACTGCAACAGCAAGGTTAACACTGCAGCCATGCTGCACACACAGCTCCTAAGGGGCTGGCTAGGGTGCTCACCCCCACAGCACTGACCCCCAGCACAACCCACGGCTAGCTCAGGAGCCACCAAGTCACCTCCCTGCTTTGCAGACAGAGCCAGGGCTGAGTAACAGTCCGGCACCTCAGAAACTGAACCCTGTCCTGTTCTTTCTCCTGGAGATGGAGGTGCTTTGTGCCCCTGGGAAGCAGTTTGGCTGCTCAAAACCATAAGGAGTGGGACAAATCCACCCTTGTGTCTCACAGCCCTGGGCAGGGCACGCAGAGCGTGCCACGGCGTGCTGCAACACAGCACCATCCACAGCACCCACGCTGGGAAACTCAGGGTCTCTCGAATTCAGATGTCCTCCATCTGTTCATGGGAGGTCTGTGGCTCACAGTGTGGGCATGGAAGGCAGCATTCTTGATGCAGGGAAGAATGAACACATCCCTTCCCCTTGCAAACTTTTAACCCTGTCGTTATTTTCTCTGTTTTCTCCTAAGCAAACCCAGACCAAATGCTGAGGAAGTAACATTTTATCATCCCCTGTGGTACCACTCAAAGGGAGGAAACTGGGAAGAGGTACAGGGTTTGCTGTTTGTGTTACTGTGCTCCTAGAAGAAATTTTTCAGGAGCTGCTGAGACCTCCTCCCTAACAGCTTCCTACTGTGCAACTCTCCTGGCTTCACCACAGGAACCCTCGTAGATACCTACCTGCTCCCTGCTAGCAGCAACACTTTTGCAGTGCTAAGACCTTTTCCCACCAGCTCCTTGATAACCTCCTGAATGATCAGTGCTCCCATGAAGGCGTATTCATCTGGAAGAGAGAGCTCAGTGTCAACAAAACCATTTCCTCTCCAGGCTGGGATTTTTGCTTTCTCTCCACAAAAGCTTAAGAACCTTCTGAAGGGATTAGGAACCTAAAGCCAGGCTGATGTTCTCCTCCAGTATCAAGTCCATCAAGTTAGAAGAGATATTCCCCCCATGCAGCACCTGCTTCCCTTAGAGAAAGTGAATGGGAGGGGGGAACAGAGTGCACAGTAACATGAGCATTACCTTCTGACAGCAGCACTTAGGAACTGCTCAGCTTGGAGAAGGAAAACAAGGCAGCAGGTGCCAGGACTTTCTCTCTATATGCAAGGCATACACACACCTTCCTGGAATCTCAGTTCCAACTCGTTGCATCCCTTCTGTCCCAATTCAAGGAGCCAATTCAGACGAGCCACGTTTCACAGAATGTTAGACCCACACAGACTGCTGCTTCCTCAGCACCCCCTGAAGGCAGCTGCACTTGCCCAAGTGTATCTGCTGCACAGAACAACCCTGAGAAGCAGCTATGAGGAAGTGAAAGGGTCCCTCAGCGTAACAAGGGTGTACCTGTGGCATACACCAGCCATCAGTTTCTCAATGCAAGAGTTAGTGATGGGTGATCTTGAGTGACACCAGGTCTGGTTTAAGGCCAGAGCTCACAGACCGACTCAAAGAACTATTGCTCTTCTGCCTTTCCACACCACAGAGCATCTCAGACCCAATTCTTTTCTTCACAGCAGTGCATATGAACAATAATTCCATTCTACTCAAACCTCTTAATGAACAAACAAGAGAACTATGGCCCTGGTTGTTTCCACAGACATTACTGCACCCCAACACTGATCCTGCACAGAGAACTACACGAGGCAGAACAGCTCATCTGTGTGAAACCTGGCTGAGCTGGGATGAGGACTGTGTTACCAGGCACCCAGAGCTCCTCATCAGCAAAGTGACCACCTACAGCAACACTCCTCATTTCCCAAAGAAACACCATCACCCCGACGTGGCAGCTCCTTTCAAACACCCTCCCGACTGAAGCCTGAAAGCAGAGTCACTGCACTTGCCTCTCAGATCAGCAAACCCCAAGCCACATACAGCCAACCACAGGCCCTCAGCTACAGCATTTAATCTGCTGTGTGCTGGAACCCAGAGATTCATCTAAAAGGAATTTCTGTCCTGTGAGGCTTGCATACTGCATCAGTGTGCCTCTGAACCGGGTCACAACAGCTTGAGCTAAAGAGAGCAGGATGTTTTATCTGGAAGTAGCTTGATATCCTTTCCCGCCCTTCAGCAAGAAAAAGCCTGTTCTTCCTTCACAGAATTTCACAGAAGTCTGGCCACATCCTCTAACGTGTGATGTCTGGGGCAGCAACAGCCCATCAGCAACACTCACTTTTCTCAGACTTGGAAGAGGCACCGCTCCAAACATCACTTGAGCAATACGGGATGAAGCTGTAAGAGAGAGCTGGGTGAGTACTGATGTTCCCTTGACATGCAAGGAGGGGTGAGGACAGGGTCAAGGAACTGGGAAAGAATTAAAACCCTGGGGAAAAGGGTTTAAAAGGAAAAGGGGAGAGCTTCTTGTTCAGTTAGACAACATACCTTCTTGTGCACCAAGCAATTCTAACTGCCTCAGGTTTTTCTGCTGAACACTGGTAGTTTCACTGAGCTAAATCAACAAGTGGCATGTCTTTTACCGACCTGATTGAGCTCAGTGGGCAGAATGATGGGCCAAGATTTGGCTCTCAGCTGTCCCACCGATACAGTGGGTGGCCTGCCACAGGGAAGCTCTCTCTGTGTGTCAGTTTTTTGCATGAAAAATGAGAAGAGCTTGTCCTCACAGGGTAAATGCTGACTGCAACCACTGGAGGTTTCTGCAGGAATGAAGTTATTGTCCCTTTCTTTGTCTCTGGCTTTCAGAATGCAGATTAAGATCCCTCTCAGAATTCAGTTTTTCCCTCCTATACAGATGCACATATAAACTGGCATCTCTCTCTTTTCTGTTCTTTGACCTAGAAGAGCTGCTCCACATCCTTCCCAAATTGGCAAACGTGTAACATACACATACTACCAACCCAGCACTCACAACAGTATTTGCCACTTCAGGGAGGTGAGAAGGCTCCCCAAGCTAGCCCCAGTTTAACTTCATTAGATCACAACTCCAAGGGGACTGGGCTGAAGTTCCTCCAGACTTTCCCAGTGCTACTTGTTAAGAGAGGTGAATTAGGATGAGTGAGGAAACACACAAGTTCCTCTCACAAGCGTCAGTCTGCCCTTGCAGCATTCTTGCTAGCCTAAAAGGCAGGAGATGCTGCTCAAGTATAACCCCCTTTCCCTTCACCGTCCCTCCTTACACCATGTTTGCGTTCCACCAGTGGGGATTCTCTTCTGGCTGTGATGACAGGATCCCTGTTCCTGCAGGTGGGCACAAAGAGACAAGGAGTGTTCAGGTGACAGTCTGGGACTTCAGGGAAACCATAGGAGCCTCATGCAGGGTCTCTGACCATGCGGAAAGCAAACGTCTGTGATGAAGAACATTGGCAAGGGAAGTGGAAGGAACATGCCCAAATTTGCCCTTAGGCTGAGCTGACTTTCAGAATTTGTTTCATGCCAGAGGTGAAGCCAGCCCAGAAGAACCTGTGACACATGCTTAGGATACAGACACCAAGTCCTGGCAAGTGCAATCACAGGGTCTGTGTGAATGGCACGGGTTCATGTGCTCAGAGAGCACTGTGAATGAAGAGAGAAGCTCAACACGTCTGTGCTGACCCAGGAGCCTGGTGGTCCCGAGCGTGGGCACTGGGGTGCCAATTCCATCTCATACATGGCACAGAAAGGTGCTGCAAGTACTGTACGTGGGCACACCACAGGCATGCTTCCCACAGGGAATCACTGCAGCTGGTGATGGTGCTGCACAGGTCTGAATGGGGGAAAAGGTGGGACCACAGAGCTCCAGGTGAAAGCCCAGCCAGCCAGCCCGACTTCTGCCTGTGCACACAGGGCCCGTCCTGCTACAGGCAAACCCAACACCCTGGGCAATGAGTGAGGGAGTCCTGACAGAGCAGCCCAAGCACAGTTCTTCTGAGCCCAAAGCCCCGTGGAGAGCCCAGTGAGTCCGTGGGTAGGAGCAGGCACCAGACATCCCCACTGCATGTGGGCCAGTGCAACACAGCAGCGTGGCCTGCGGGCGGCCAGGCACACGGGGGCTTCCCTAAGGCACTGCACGTGTTCGGGCATCCTCTGCCAGGAGCCCGCCTGCGTGCGGGGCTGCACCGGCAGCGAGG
>VZTU01006438.1:18461-53464 GCA_013400835.1 Zapornia atra | reverse complement strand
TTTGATGCAGCTCAGGATGTGATTTACCTTCTGGGCTGCAGGTGTGCATTGGTGGCTCATGTCCAGCTTCTCATCCACAAGTAATCCCAAGTCCTTTTCCTCAGGGCTGCTTTCAAGCCCATCATCTCCTAACCTGTATGGATAATGGGGACTGCCCTGACCCAGGTGCAGGACACTGTGCTTGGCTTTGTTGAACCTCATGAGGTTCACCTGGGCCCACTTCTCCAGCCTGCCCATGGTGATGACACAGGTTATCTCGAGACTAGGGAAAGGACCAACTGCTGTCACTACACACTAGTACAGAGCCAAAGCAGCAGCGGCAGCATCTTGCCTGCTGGAAAATGAGTCCCCTGCCCAGGCAGCCCTTAAGAGCTACAGCAGTCAGCCCTCAGTGTTGAGCAGCACTTGCATACTGTCTGTGGGCTCTTTGGAGAGTTTGCACTTCCAGCACTGCCCAGGCACCGCAAGTACAAGAGCACAAATGCTGAGCCCCAGCTTCATCACAGCTCACCATCAGACAAGTCACTTGGATGCTATTGATGTTGAGGACGCTCAGACAACACACTTGCAAATGATCCCCTCTTGCCAACCATTACGTTGTGGACAGGCATTAGATAAATTGGGTGGAAAAGCAATGTTGGAATCAACTTCTCTTATTTCAGAAATGATCCAGGACACAGGTGCCCACACCTGTGGTCCTTGCTCAGCACTGCCAGGGACTGTTTCTGGTTGCTTTCTGCCCATCGTAAAGTTGTTTCAACCTTATCAGTGTTTGCAGATCAAACACAAGCGCACCCGCCCATGAAGAGGCAGCCAGCGCCACGGGCAATGAGCACACCAGCAGCGGGCAGCCTTAGGGCTTATCAGCAGCAGAAACCTGAAATTTGCTTTCCAAATAAGTGCAGTATATTGGGTAAACACTGATTTCACTTATGAGTGGCTACTTTCAGAGGTGTAAGCAAGCTGATACAACTCATGTTTTGATTTCAGCGATTTTAGCATGATTTTGCTCCACTTTCTGCAAGCCAGTGTAACTTTGAGTGTTACACCACACTGGTGGAAGATACTGTGTGGAGAAGGTGCACATTCCAGATCTATGTCTGGTTTTATTACATTTGCAGCTTTATGCACTCTATAAAATATATTAAAGGGTCTTCTCAATAAAACCTGAAATCATATTGAATGTAAATGGTTTTAACATACATTTCATTATCGGGTTTCCTAAGCTTCCTATGCCTTTACAGGGAACTAGGTCCATATATAGCAACAGCCTACATTTACTGAGGAACTTAGTTTTTCCACCATATCTTCTCCATGAAGCCAAAAGAAACAACATGCTTGTTTATAAGCAAATCTCAAGGCACAGGCTCTTCTGGACTTTTTTTTTTTTTTAAATTATTATTTTTCATGTTTACTTATTTTTTGCTAAGACACAGTCAGGATTAAAGGAATGTTTTCAGGCTGTCACCATTCAAACTCAAAGGAATCAATGTAGAGGAGAGAAATGTGCAAAAAATCTCTGTAAAAGAAACCTTCTTGAGCTTTGCCAGTTGCTAGTGAAACTGTTATGCTGCACCTAAAAGCCCCACCACAAAGCTACGTAAATACGTTATGCTTAACATCAAATGTTCAGAAGGCTTTACTGGAAGATGGGGATGGAGACGAGACTCTTGACATAAACAGCTTGAACCACAGAGACTGCCTGTGTTTGAAGGTAAATAGATAGCTGTTTGAATGAGGGAAAAAAAATGTCTTAAAGTCTTAAAATACAGTTGGGCTTTTGTTGTTGTTGTTGCGTTAAACACTCGTTTGGTTTGAGGTCTTGTTAGGCTCTGGTAGACAGGTCTAGGAAGTAGGGAGAGGTTGGAAATAGAAGTCTTTTAACATACAAGAAAAAACAACCTGTAGCATTCACAGGAGGGCTTGTCTCTGTGCCAGGCAGAGTCCTTTCATCTCACGTCACACAAAGGGAAGACAGACAGTAGTGGGGTTTTCTCAAGACCAGATGAAATGGTCTGTCCCTCTGCAGCCAGTCAGGGATGGAATGAAACTTTTTGTGAAACATTGCCAAGATGATATAGTTACTCTGAGGGAATGATTTTCATTTTCTTGTGAAAGCCCTTGTTTTGCAGAAATTAAGAGTGTTGTAACACTTTCCTTTGCTTCACAGAAGTTTTGATTGTATTTTGCCCACCACTCAAAGTGCCCTGGACGCGCATGCTTGAATTCTTGCTGGCATATGAGCTTATATTACATGAGTCCTGATTTAATGACTTTACATTGGCTTCCAGGAAAGTCGTGTATCGATTTTGAAGTTCTGTTTATTAACTGCCATTAAGAGACTTTCAGAGGACTTGCTACATCGTAGATCTCTATCTTTTTTCTAGTTATTAACCACATCATTATTTAAAATACAGATTGGCTGACTATTTAATTTGACCTGAAATTATGGATCCTCCCAACACTAAGGGTAGATTTGTTACAAGATGTATTTTCAGACAAATTCAGTATTGAGAAAAAGTATGCCTTCCTTTTATCTCACAGAACCACACCTTCCTCCTGCTGTAGAACATCTCACTTCATCTGCACAGTATCTTCTGCTTCAACCATGTACAAAAATTCGCATTTTTCCTAAAGATTGAAGTGTGAAAACACTGCTCTTTATATTAACATATAAGATAGCAGCCACCTGTAGTGTTAGATAGCTACCTCACGCAAACCCCTTTGCAGGCAAAGGAAGTGAGTCTGGACACTCAGGAACTCCCTGTATAAAGAAAGGCAAGTTGTAAATGCCCTTTGGATTTTTTAAGCCTTCTGTGGACGAGATACTGAGATATTGAATTTGTAGTGACATACTGAAGGCAAATAGCACAGCAATTGGATGACCAACAAGCCCTGCTTACACTCTCCATGCAGCTGTTTTCTTTTCACCTGCTATTCCCAAGCTGCTGCTGAGGTTCCACTAAGGCACTGACCTCAAAACGTATGAGAGGCAGAGAAACAGTTGGCTTTTGCTTGCTTTCTTTCTTCAATTAAGAATCACTGCATGTAATATTAATAAATCATCAACATCTACAGTCGCATGAACATTCTTTTCTCCCTGCAGACAAATTAAAGGGCAGGGTTTTTTGTGCCTGAAAATCGTGCAAACACACTGAACGCCAGCATGAGCCCACTGGTAGGTTACAAGCTCCAAAGGCGTTTGTAGAGAAGATTCATTGCAAAGAAGACTTGCTCAGGGGAAATTGTGGGAAGACAACCGGTTTCAAACTTTAATCTTGACAAAGGCTCGGCATTGACTGCATGAAACAATCCTCAGCAAAAGGAAAAAGGAAGATGAAAACCCTGCCACAGCAGTGTTACACAACCAGAGGTTCACAGTTTCCAACCACAGCTTCACATGACATTTCTTTTGGCACTGGGGAGTGTTGTTCCAAATTTCCCTTGAACCATAATTCTAATATAAGTGCACTGAGATCAGCCAATTTTCACCTACTTGGGTGACGAAGGATAACGAACCCCTAAGTTACACATTTCTTCCATCCAGCTGGCTTGGGTTTGTTAAAACTGCTTTCAGCTTCCAAGCTTGCCATCAGCCTGGCCCAACTCTTGGTCCTGTAACAACATCTGAAGCAAATACAGTTTTTCCTGGATTATAAATTCCTTATTTTTTCTATAGTTGTACTGAATATAGGCATTTTGCTCTTCAGTTTCTTTTTTTTTTTCCCCAGCTACCAGAGTAATTGAGTGTTGTGGGTATCCTGACACTATGTTACCTTACGTGGGCATAAGAAGGATTTCTCATCTTTCCATTTGTACTTCTTGATATTTTACCTTAGACACTCCATTTCCCTAAAGATGTGGCAGGGGGGTTGGAGCTCTGTGATCCTTGGGGTCCCTTCCAACCCATGCCATTCTATGATTCTATGATTCTATGTTTAGTTTTCTTCCACCCCAAATACAAGACAAAAATATGTTTGCCATTCCTCAAATGGCAGAATCTCAGCCTTATGCATGTAATTCCTGGTTCTACTTTTTATCTGCTACGTTTTGATGATGTTGGTGCCTGCAAGAAGAGTCTGTCCTCCCCGCACTGCTTTCCTTCAGCTGTGAGAATGGGGAATAAGCATATTACTGTGACAGAAACTGAAACTGACTTTTAAATAGGTTATATGGAAAAAATATTTGAGGGAAATGAGGGTTTTTAAAGGCAGTTTTAATTTAACCTTAAAGTACAAAGGACAGTTTTATACAACAAAGTTCTGTTATAATTCCCTTTAGCAAAGAGATGTAGTTAATACCATGTATCAGCTCCAGAGCCAGGGTTGGCAAGTGAAAAAGTGAGTAATTGATGTATTGGGAAGTTGAAGACTGAGTGATCAGTAAACCATTTTCAAAAGTCACTGGCATTACTTCAGATTTTAACTTTAATTTATACCTTGAGAAGTCTTTAGTGTAATTAATTGCATCCACTAAGAAAATTGAGAGGACAGTAGATGAATTTGTAATAAAACTGAACATAGAGGGAAATCCTCTGACATTTCACTAACTTGTAAGTGCTTTATGAGGGATGACTCCTAATTATTTTTACTAAAGGCTCAGTAAGCACTGAGAACAGAAGCAGAATATGAGAGATTCATGTAGATTTCTGTTCAGGATAATGAAGAAGGGTGGGACCTACTTCTGTTTGCTGAATTTTCTCTGAATTGACTCCAGTAGGGCTTATTTCCTGCAGCTATAAGAAAATTACTTTGCATTAAGAATAAATTAGACACTTTATTAAACTTACTCGGCAGTCTTATTATCCTAACTCTTATTCTTGAAAAAAAAAAAAGACCCAACACTTCAAATTTGGAACATATTTCGTTTCCAGGCTACTGTACATGATGATTTTTTTGTACTAGTGATTTCTATTTTTGACCCCTTGATGTTATTTTCTAGAAGTGTCAGCGAAGAACTCCAAATTTCACAAGCAGAGGGTCCAATGTCTTAACCAACAGAAAATACTCCACAGCTCCAAGTTTTCATCTGTTTTGAGGTCAAAACTCCCACCAAATTCTGATGTCTTTTCCATTCCAAACTGTGAATCAGACACAGGGAAGATGGATGGTGATGGTACTGAGACTTCAGCCAAGCTGCAGTATTATTCAGCCGCAAGATTAATTCACCTACGGGGCATAAATTAGGAGATACCCAAACTTCAGCTGTTTTCAGGTTATGACAGAAGATAAAAGATACCTAATTAGAACAGACAGCGTCCCACACCTCTGGCTGCATCCAGCCTAGGAAATAGACTTTGTTTGTAATTTTTTTTTTTAGTTTTTCATAAATTAAATCTGCACAGAAGGCATACCTTTAGGGTGTGCCAAGACCACACAGCAAGATGGTTACTGAGGCAGAATTAGAACTTGGGAGTTCCTGGTTTATTGTCTTAAGTTAAAACCACTAGACTGAGCTTATTCTAAAGGAGTGGGGGGGCAGGGGGAAAGTGGCCAGAAAGTGAATTTTTACAGCACAGCAGTAAATTTAGAGCTTGTTAGAATGTTGGAAATTAATGGCAACAGGAGGATTCTTGTAAAAATAAGGATAACTTCGGGAAATAGAAAGAGTCTAATGTAACTCCTTGCTCTGCTACAGCACAGAACACCCGACGCCATCTGCCCACATCTGCAAATGTTTTTAAAGAAATTCCTACTGACTTGACCAACGCTTATCTGAACTGCAATCTTTGTTTCTTCATATTTGAAGCCAGTGTAAATCAAAGGAATTCAGGGAGCTTTTCCTACAGTTATTTTAAACTGGGTTGATGGGGTTTTTTTCCACAGAGAAATCTAGAAGTGATAAGTTAAAAAAAACAGGTATTCATTTCACTTTGTTAGTCGGCAACAATGAAGTAACAGAGGTCTTTCAAACCTTTAGTTGGTCATTGAAACTTTTCTGCAAATAGTGCAAACTTCTTATGCTTCTGTTTTAAAGGCTCGTTTACTGCTGTGTGACTAAACACTGAGCAATAAATGGCGTTGCTACATTTGCAACCTCTCTGAAGTTTGCCCAATCCTGATGTCTCATATAATCTTACACCTCAAACTGATTTAGAAGTATGGGACCAGCAGCTCTAAGACTGACTGTGGTAGAAACACACAGCAGTAATGTTTTCCCCATCCATCACTTCACAGATGAGGGAGGGAGGGATGAAATTTTCTTTGACACCTAATAGAGCGCACACAGCAAATGTTTACTCAGTTCTTCTGCTTTGAAGATATTGTCAAGCGCTCTGCTGACAGCCATTACTGTTCCTGCTTGTTTAGACACAGCTCTGAAATGCAGAGATATGGAACATGAAAAGTATTAGACTGTGGTGATTTCACAGTGTGATGACAATGTTATATATTACAAATCCATTGCAAATCCAAGCCTGAAAGGCACCCAAGTACCACAGTTTGAACTATAATTTAGGCTATATGGGAGGAAAAATAAAGCCTGTGACCCTGAGCTCTCCCTGAACTTCCAGCATTTGGAGTGTGAAAACCCGTATTTGCCTCCACACGGTCACTAAGCATGAAAGCTCCAGTTCTATGGGAGCATGGGTGCAAAGGACCTCTGCACCCAGGGGACAAGCAGAAAGGTTCTCCATGGCAATCCTACATTATTTGTACAGAAAGACGTCAACTAAACACCTGGACTCTGGTCAATGAAGTTCAGTTCTCTCTTCTCTAGATGAAGCCTGGAATGACCGCCCTTTCCACAGGACCACAGATTTTGCTCAATTGAAAGTAAAAGCCTGCACTTCTTTCTATCACATCTGCTTCCTTCTACAAACTTGCTAAGTTAATATTCTTTCTATAATTAGAACTTTGTTCCTGTTGATAAATGGATTAATTTTTTGTAAAACTGATAGGTGGTTGTTTAATACATGTGGTATTTACATAGAGTTTACTGAATTATTTAATTTAGTATCTTCTCATACCTATGGAAACACTACTGTTTGAGAGGAACGAAAAGAGGCTTCAGCAACTACATGTTAAAAGCTAAATTCAGATATTTAACAAGCTCAAGTTATTTGTACATAATAAAAAAGCATTTTCACCGTTCTAGAAAGCCCTAACAAGATTAAAAAAAATATTTATTCTACTGTTCATATTTATCCTTCCACTAAGCTTGCCATGCAGCTGAAAAGGACCCCTGCTTGCAGGCAGAGCAATATTAAAGCTAGGCTGAGCTCCCAATAGAGCTGCATCCTGTTTATCATTGCAGAAAAGGCATATAGGAATTCCCAACAACTAGTGTGCATTCGCTTCTCTACATTTCATGTTAATGGTTTGGGTTACATTACAAAGGCTTAAAATAACTACCACACAGAAGTCAGCATTGGGAATCGATGCTTAAGAGAAGCATGCCTTTTCTTGTAGATATTTATAACTTTCTCTGCTTCTACAATGAGCAATTTGGAGGGGTAAAGCAGTCAACATTTTATTTCCATTCAGAAATTATGCAGTGATTTATGCCTGTTAAAACTCTCCATGGTTAAACGTCTCATGACTCACTTTCTAGTAATTCCTTTTATTAAACTCATCTTACTGATGAGCTGAGGCTTGATAACAGCCACAGGAAGAACAGCACAGCAGTTTTATTAAAAATGTGGATATTTTACTATCTACTTTTGAACAACCATTAGCCTCTACATTGGGATAACTTTCTGTCCTAGTGACAGAAACTGAAAGCAAAACAAAAAGTGATGATTTGAAATGTAAAAAAATGGGGGAAATTGCTTTTAAGTACAAGCGTATGAATATGATTTCAGTTGTATGACTGACATAATATCACTGGAAGAAGCAAAAGCTACAGACAATTTAGAATAAGTAACCTATTGAATAATCACATTCACAAAGGTCAAAATATTCCTGAGATTGTTACATGAGTCCCAAAGAGGCTTAGTGAAATCAGTTTTGAAGACTTTCCCAAAGACTCAGTCCACTCAAAGGACATCAGTGTGCAGCACCATTATCCCAATTCTTACTGAGACTAAAGAATACAGTTGCCACACTGTAAATCCAGAATTTTTGTGGTGACTTCTGCTTTGATAAAAAGCAGAAACGAAATAATCTTCAGGATAGGAAACTTTTCAAAATTATGCACAGAGAGGGAAATGTGTGTAGGTATGTATTAATATGTTCTAAGGTTAATACAAATGGTGCAAGCCTACTTATTTTCCTTCCAGAAATCACTAACTTGGTTAAGTGAGAGAAAAAACTCCCCACATTATTTTTGTATTCCTCTCTTGAATTTGCAGTCAAGAGTGTTGCATATGCTCAGTCCAAAAGGTCACTTTGCACAAAGGTTTACACTTTAGCTTCAAAATTATCTCAGTGGTACAAAAAGAAAGTAGCAACTCACTGCACAGTTTGGCTGAGGTAGGAACTATCCTAAACTTAACTTTGGGCCCAATAGGCTACATGGCTTTTAGAAAACCATCTGACATATTCTCTTTCCCACACTGGCCTGCTGTATGGCCACTGGTTTTGTGAAAGAGCCTTAGAATGTTTGTGACAGCCCAAAGCTGTGAAATGACATCCATTGGTGGCATGGTGTGCACCCTTTACACACACATAATTGTCCCGGGATGCAAAGCACTGCTCATTTTAAAAGGAAATGCTGGATGTCCAAATGCTATTTTGAAATGGCAGTATCTAGAGGAGGAAGATTCATTTTGTAAATGCAAACAGCAATTACTAAGAGGCAAATTTTGGAGAGGAATTCTCATGCAGTTAACAGTTGGTACCTCCTTATTCCTCTCCTGCAATTGAACCTCACCCTTGCTACGAACTTGTATTTTTACACATCAGTGCTGTTCATCTGGCTACACCAAATACCAACATTTCACAGCAAAACTAAGGTTTAGGAGGTGTTCCCCAACTCACCTAGCAAAGCAGAGTTAAACACTGGTACCTGAAGCCACAGTCCTTGCTCAGTGTTACCCTAATCTCATTTTTTGGTCCCTCTTCCAGAGCTTTTCTTTTCGGTTGCCAACATGCGATTTTCATGTAGTTATACAGAAAATCATGACTGGTGATGAAAGCTCATGGCATTAATCACAAAGCTCTGCCTGTTAATAACAGGCCAGTGATAATGGCAAATGATGGCCTCCATGGAGCTCTCACTTTTGTGCTTATGAGTTGCTCTTCAGAGTCATCTCAATCCCATCTTGCAGTTCCTGAGCCTCAAGGCATAAAATGCACAGATAGTTTCAGCCAGTTAGTCATTCCTGATATCCATATCACAGCACAGACACTAAAAAGGACAAAATGAAAGACCAAAAAACAGAAAACAGAAACTTAACTAAAGGAAGTTGATCTGTTCTGAAGCAAAATCAACCTGCAAGCTAAACACAGAGCTGGATATATACTTGCCAGTGAGGTCTGCCCTCTGAGGGCAAAGAGGATCACTAAGAGGAGAGTCACCTAAAGGCCCTAATCAGGTCCTAGCACAATATATTTATTAAACAACAGCTCCGTAGATAGTGAAGCCCTTGTGCAAAAGGTCTGGAACTTCCAGAAGGGCTAACTGTGACAAGCTGAGGTGTGTGTGTGGACAGTGCTTCCATGCATTTGCTGTGGACAGATTATAAAAGGTGTAAGTCAAAACATTTCCATAGGTGTAGCCAAGGATAAAATGGACCATGCACAAGATAATATTCCTTTCTATTATACAGGATGAGGCTCTCGTATCATTAGCAGAAAAGAGAAGGGGAAAAAAAAGATCTTCTCTTCCAGAAAGTCTTGAATTTTCCCATTCAAGAGCGAGCTGCAGTGCATGCATCATTAATTTCTATGCAGAAAACATTGTTCACTTCAACCAGCAATTAGTGGTAACATTTCTATCCTGTGCAGTGATGAGATTTTTATGCTAATCATTACACAGCCGTAAATTAATCATTTGGGCACATTTAGATGGTATGTATATTTCATGAGACAGATATAGATATCAAGATCAGTTTGATATTTACTCATGGTAAATGGAAGTGTCTCAAATCGTTATGGGGGAAGCATACCAACTAAATATGCAGCCAGAAATGTTTGCAGTGGAGCGGCACCAGAAGCTCCACTTCATCACTTCTTCCAGGAAACAGCCTTCTTTCTTTGTTTTTAATTATTTTAAGAGAGGTAAAAAATCTTGTGGGAACACACAGAACTGAATCATTCAAAGAGACAGTGAAACTCCAATAATGTCTTGACACATGAAGGACAAAAGCACCAACTCGGTTTCCTATCCTGCAGTTCTTCTTTTATTACTGGCAAAATTACCCACGTTACATTATGCAGTATTGAAAAGAGACTTTTCATCAGCATTTGTGCTGTAGTCTAGTCGGGTAAATGAATTATGTATTGGCCTTGTCCCTCTGTAACTATGTCTGAGAGCTGTGAGTTGTAGCAGAAAGGAAGGCTACCCAGGGGCCTCCCTTCTTCTCAGCAGATGCAAGAGATTTGTAATACCTTGAGGAAAATGTTTATTTGAAATTTAAATTTTGGACGTATATTTAAATATTACAATTTTTTTCAACTCTCAGCTCACTGATCTTTGCAGGCAAAAAGCAATCTAGTCCAAAGCTGGTAGTGTTTTATTTTATCAGAGGGAAACGTAGACCTGGTCCCTGTGTCTTAAAATGTTGTCGAAACACTTATGAAAAGCACAGATTTATGGCAGGTGACCTTGATAGTAACAGGGATATAAATAATATCCTCAGCTATTAGTTTCTCAGCTAAAGTTGAGAAAGATTCTTGAAGATCAAAGGCGGCATGCCAGAGGAAAGCAGAGTTATGCTGGCATACCCAGATCACCTCAGAAGTGCTCTTGAACTGAAAATTGACCAACCAATAGATATTTAATTGCCAGCAATTGAAAAAGCCTAATAGCTACTCTGAGCTGGGATAAAGATGAGCTATTGCACAGAAGGTAAAAAATCCCACTGGGAAAGGGAGGCCATTTATTAGCATCACTTCGGTTATGGAGATTTTTGAGATGTACATCAGATAACCTGCCAGGTTATCAGGACAGCACTGTGAACAGCTTAACTTCAAGATCTGAGAACAACTGCAGATAGAAAAAGAAGGGGTGAATAAAAAAATGCCATGTCTTATTTTAATGAAACCTGGGTTTACACATTAAAAAAATCTGGTTTTCAATTTGAGAACTGAAATATTTATAATTTAACTCTTTCTATAAATAGAAAATAGCAATTTTGATTTTTTAACATTTTTTTCAAAATCCACCCTGTTAAGCTTCTCTCTAGAACTACCTCTGAAGTTGATGTGAAGGTTAAATTTTCTTCAGGGGCATCACAGTCTTAATTTTTACAGCCTATCTTATGCAGCCTAGAAGCCAGCCATCTCACCCTGGGACGTGCTGTTGTGCCACGTGCATATCACAATGTTCTTCTCCTCTGTAGAGAGTATTCTTGACTCCAGAGATTCTCCGTTTGACTTGAAGCAATGGAGAAAAACACAAATAAACCCCGTTTCCAAGTGAGAACAGGTTAGGATTTGCAGCAGTAAATGTAACTTCATGGAGAACCCTTCTGAATCTCTGCTATACAAAGTGGCATACCTTGAGGGAAAAAGACGTGGAATGCAGTTCAGGAAACAGTAATATTCTGTGAAGGTCAAAAGGCTGGATTTAGAGACAGCTGAGGATCTGTCAGTAGTGAGCACCACCAGCTACGCTCTTGTCAAGCAAATCAGAAAAACGAAGGGTAGGCATGATGCCTTGGAAGCTGAGGAAGGTTTTGCTAACTTCATTTCAATACTGATTCTTTAAAAAGAAAAGGCAGAGTATCTCCAGGAAGCTTTTACGTTCCTGAAATTATTTGGAGGGAAAATTGAAATATTTAATAAATTTGATGAATACCCATTATTATCATGGTAAACAGATATCATGGTTATTAATTCTATAAAAATGAATGGCTCATCACTCAGTTCTTGCTCAGCTACAGAACTGATTAACAGCACCAGGGACTGCCTGCCATTTGGTTTAATACTCCGTGTTGTTCGTTACGATAGTTGTTTGGTGTTGATTATATTGCAGCAGTTATTCACATCAGTAAATCTGCTTGCTGTAAAATTTAAAAGCACAAACAAGGATCACATCACAAAGAAATGAGCAGGAAACATATTCCCCAGCCCCAGTTATATCTTCTCTACATGTGCCCCTGAAACTCATCTGAATATTCATAATCTTTGAGCAGGAAGAAACCTAAACCCAAAACCCAACACAGGATACAAGAATCAAATTCCCAGACTAATACGTCTGTCAAAGCACACAGGTACCAGCATTCTTTTGCCTGGCTTCCAGCAGGGAAGGGCATCCCCACAAGAGTGGGGAGGCTGCGAATGCCTTCAGCAGCCTGAATCAAAATCTGCTCTTACACTTCCATTGGGTATCAGCATGGAGGCAGTGAAGGTCACAAATCACAGCTGTGATGCCATGTTCTGAAACATTTTTTCAGAGAAAAAAACTCCCTGCATGTCTGCCAGTAGAAAGAAAAGGATACACATAGCTGTCTGTGGGGAGGTACCCAAAGAAATATGGGAGATCTGGGAGTCCCGTGGTTGGCTTCCTATCCTCTATGTCCTGGTTTATCTGAGTCTTGCATGAAGCAATCTTTAGTAAGATTTAATAGAGGAAGCCCAACAACTTATTAAAAGCCCTACTGTTTCAGCATTTTGACCATTATTTCACCATTTTACCATATATTACCATTAAAACAGCCAAGATTCATTTGTACTATAACCTGAAAACCTTATAAAAGCTACAGTATTATCTTCAGAGACTAAAAAGAAATGGCTGTTTCATTAATAATGGCTGTTTTATGAATAGCACACCATTCTAATGCATAAAATGAAAGTCAGAAAACAAACCCATAAACACGTACAATAACTCAATATGTTAATTGTTCTGATGCAACAAGTTTATTTGTTATATTTTTCCTGGTGCACAGGATCATTTTGCATACAAATGGTTATTATATTGTAGCCAAAGAGGTATCACACCTTCATCAGAAACTTAAGAAGTACTCAAAAGAAGAAATTTTAAATGCAAATCACAAATGGAAGACATCAAAACAGCAAAAAGAAACAGGAAATTGTAAAAGAGCATGTGCTTTGAGGAAAACAGACATAATAATGCACAAAAATGGGGTGAAAAATGGAATTTCCCACAACTGTAAACCACATGCATTAGTGGACTGACAATCTTTACTGAAGACCAGAAATCTTCTTTCTTGCTGTTTTATTACCTTGGCAACATCTCCTCCATGTCAGCAATTACATAGGAGACAACAGTCCAAACAGCAGCACAGAGATTCATCTGTTTTGGATCTTGAACTGTCATCGTGTCCCCTTGAGAATGGTGAAACCAGAAGTATTTACTGAGGTCATCGTGCAAGCTGGCACCTACAGAGAAAAATGGGCAATATTCCATTATAGAAATACAAATATTTAAAGAGGAATATAAATTTGAATCCATTCCTGGGCTGTTTGTGATTAAATGCACATGAAACTGTATAAAGTTCCATGTAATAACTGCACAGAGCTGTGGCATGTGCAGTTTGTAGGTTTTAGGTTAATTGACTTGAGTGAGCACGAGGCAGCAAAAATTCACACCAGGGAAAGTCGACCTCCCCCGGGAGACTCATTTCCTCAGCAGCAGTATACATCCATTTCCCTCTAAGATTACCAGAGTCCCAGCAGGAAAATCCCACAGTAACCCCACACGTGGCAGTGCTTCCTCCCTTCTTCATCCTACTGCTCTGATGATGAGTTACGACTGAGTTATGGAACCTCTCCTTGCTGGTGTTTGTGTTGGGGAAAGCTTTTGAATTTGCTTCTGCTTTTAAGCCACTTCATTACAAGGATGTGCTGTTTCAGAGCAGTTTTCCAGATAACTTGGGGTAACCCAGATAGCCCAGGACATTGCCCTCATCATCAGGAGGAGTCCTTATCATCCAGGGCAGAAGCAAGTTGGGTGAAACAACTGTTCTTCCCAATCAGGAACAACTGACTGTCTAAGGGGGCACACAGGCAGGGAAAGAACCACTCTTCCCCAAGCCAGGTGGGCGGAGGTAGCACAAACAATGCCAGTGAGGTATCACTCAAGGCCCCAAGGCAGACCAAAGCCAGGAGCAGGAGAAGCTGCTGCCTCACTGGGTGCTGCAACAAGAGACACCAGTGGGGTATTTTCACTCTGGCCATTCTCTGGTCCAGTCCCCACCCACCATCTCTGACTCCCCATCCCCTTGCAACTTCTTCTATCCTAGTTTGTTACCTCTTCTTCTATGGTTTTATCAGCCTCTATCTGCTCTGTTTTCATCTCAAGAACTCTCTCATTGTTAAAGAGCTACACCCCAGATTTTGAAAGTACGTAAGCGTGATGTTTTCCCCCATCACACTGGTGCACTGCTTGCAATTCCTTGCATTGATTCCCTTAGGCTGCTCGCCAGTCGGGGCTAGGAGGTGCATGGCTCCTATCTAGCACAACAGGACCCCTCCTCACTTGGTCACCCAACCCAGAGAACAAGCAGTGATGTGAAGTCATGAGTAAGAACTGGGGGCCCCAGGTGGAAACACAGATTGAGGCTACTTCTACTATGCCAAATAAGACAGAAAAAGCCCAGGATTGTTTGACTGTGAAGATGAAGTAAACAAATTATTCATATATTTACTTACACACAGTGGAAATCAGTATCAGATGATGAGGGCTTTGATAAACTCATGTGTGCTCGTAAGAGTTACTGCTATGATTTATCTTGGTTTCCCTGAGATGCCGGAAGACTTTGAAGAGCAAAATTTCTCACAGCACAACTGTACAATCCTATAATACATATCTTTTGATCACTCATACAGCCATTCAGGACAGAGTCCAGCTCTCACTGTGGTTAACAGGCATGTTTCTATTGCTGTAATGGGAACTGACTTGGGCTGCTCGTTTCCCTGCTGTTTCAGAGAGAAGGAAAAGGTAATGCATTTTACAATTCCATCCAAGATGAAGATCCCTTCTTAAGGGAGATGATATGCAGAAAGACCAAACTCTGTAGCATATGGTTACACAGTGTTGTGATTTATTTTATTTTCAGAGGCTCTTCTTGCTCTTAAAGTTTGTTCGCGACTGACTTGAAGCAATGCAGTACTACAGAAGTCACTGTAGGTTACAGGGGCTGAATTACCTTTCAGTAATTCTAGCACTGAATTTATATCAATTCATATTCACTTAAAAAATTTGATTCTGAGATCGTTTAAATATATACAACCATAAAAGGGTTGAACTATAATAAATTCTTTAACTGATGGATTTCTGCACTTCAGGCACATTACAAGTTAAGCCACTGAGGCAAAGCCATTACAGTTTTTCCATAAGACTCAAGACAAGAATTGTTTGCCTGGAATTTGTCGTAGACATTTCACTAATCGCAGTAACAATGGCTTTGATATACATAGTGTTTTATCTCTGCGAATGGAACAAGGATAAACATCCTTTGCTTTGTAATGTTTAGCTCCTTGAAATGCTGAAATTTTAAAAAACAGAGAAAGACCTGACCTAGGCATAAAGCAATTACCATGCAAGAAACATCAGAGTGTGTGAGAAAAGAGAATATTGAAGGGCTCCTAAACTGGCCATGCTGTCTCTTTCATGGCTTGGGCTAGGATTGAAACCAGTGAACTGCAAACACCTTGTGAGACCCAAAGAAAGCAGTTTTATTCTATGTAATTAGAAACAAACATGAAAATCCATGTTCTTGGCTTTGAGCACAAGAACAGTTTACAGCTAAGGGCCCCACGTAAGCCTCTAGACATGAAATACCCTGGAGCACAGATATGACTACAGGCAATTTTCATGTCTTCTACTTCAAACTTGAGACTCCTCCGTGTTGATGTTAGCTGCCTGGGCATTTTTTGCTTCCAGACGTCACCAGGCTGTGGCAAGACACTGACAGTGTCCTTTTGCCAGCAAATACATGCATCAACCCCTGCAGATGGCCACGAAGAGGGAAGTTCTGCAGGGCTCTACAGACTCCAGTCACTTAGGGTTACCTAAATCAAGTCCATGGGATCCCACAGCCCCTTTTCCAAAATACCCTCACAGAAGCAGCAGCGCTGAGAGCACAAACAGCCATCCTTCAGAAGGCACGGGCAGGGAGGGGACTGCCCAACACTTCCAACAGTGAGGTTTCAAAGTACGTCAATTGGCTGACCAAACCGGGTCCTTGGTAAGCACTCTATTACTAACCTTTCTCAAACAAAATTTGCCTGGAAGTCCAACATGACACTTCTAGAAACTCAAAAGAAACTGGAAAAATTCATGTTTTAGAACCCTGACTGCTATTGCTAACCATTTTGTTCTTTCACCTAAAATTTACTGGGGGGTGGGGGGGAGGCAGTGTTGTCATGATGCAATGTTTCCCTCTGGACCAACAGCCAGCAACAAATGGAGGTTTATTTTTGCCAGCTACATAAGCTAGCAGTCAAGCAAAACAGATGAGTAACCATGTCTCGCAGACCTGCTATAAATTACTCGCTTGTCTCCACACTAGCCATCCAGAAATGGGATAGTATACGGACTTACAGGAGTCTGAAAGGTCTAATTAAGTATTTAAAACTCCTCAGATGGGAGGTGTTGTGTAGCTGTGTATCACATATTTAATTCTGATTTCTAAGTGGAACCAACAGTCCAACAGAAAACAAGGAACAGGCTGGGGGCTCCACTGTCACGTTTTATGTGCTTTGCTGCTTTCCTGCATTTGCAGAGCAAGACCACCCATAAATAAAAAAAGAGATGTTTGCCAAACAACCCTCTTTAATTGTCCGTTTTCAGTCTGTTCCCATTTACAGTGATGCGAATCGCATGAGGAACACTGCTGGCCGATAAGGAATTCAGTGAGAAACCACTGCTAGCTGGATGAAGTAGATGCTGGGGCATGGAAACAGAGAATGTTAGAAATCGCTGCCAAAAACGCTGTACTGACTATTTGAATGCATAAAACACACTGAAAATTAAAACCTGAAAATTATTAATCATTTACAGCTTCAGTGAGATAATAAACAGATAACTCATCATTCCATTACAGAGAGGCAAGAAAAAGCTCTTTAGTCCAGTTACCTAGTGGCAGCTATTCACTGACGATTGCGATCCCCCAGGTGCCTGATGGGACCCCTTGGCATGGGTTATGTATCTCATGTCTGGAGCAGCTGCTGGGGCCAAACAGTCCACTGTTTGGTAGGGCAGTGTGTGTGTTTTGGGATCTTAAAGCAGGGTTCTCCATGTCACAGTGAAGCATCACCTTACTTGCCATATGTGGGAAATAGTTGCCTTAAGGAGGGTGAGGGGCAAACACTCAGTAATGCCCCTAACTTCTCAGGCTGGGCTGTCTGGTTTCTTTGTTGTGGAGGTTTTGGGGTTTTACTTTGTTTTGGTTTCCTGCTTTCAACTCCTTCTGAGACTGTTTCTTTATACATGACCTATTAGTGAGCCTGCACACCGAGGAGGCTGCAGACAAAACCAATTCTGTCCTCAGGTTATAGAGCAGGGCAGCAGTTGCCAAGCAGATCGACTTACTCCATAAATGTAGTAATTTTTAAAAATATGCACAGCCAGCATATGCTGTTTCGTGACCAAATACCTCGATATCCCCAATTGCACTGGGAGGGCTTGGGGTGATACCGATCATCTGGGCCGACACAAACATTAATCACAGGGGTACCCTTAGCACTGCAGGCAGGTGTCCTGCAGTCAAACCCATCTTCTAGGAAAGATATCGATCCTGATTCAAATATAAATACCATTTACCCCCAAATATAAATACTGTTTACTTCTCCAAGTGCTTCACTTTCTTTTAAGACGTGCTATTTTCCAAGCTTTGCCACAAAGAACGAGCGTTTCTTTATGAATTGCTTTGCTGTCATGAAGTTGTGAGAAAAACATCGCAGTGGTATGAAACTGCAGCTAAGCAGTCGATTGCTTTTTGTTTTGTTGATGTGAATTACAGTCCCTGTTACCGGAAGCAACAACCAAACGCAACTGCTGCTGTCTGTCAACCTTTTGCTGCTACTGTTGCCAAACCTGCCACCCCTCCCCATTTGTCCTGCTTGTGACTTGCCTGAGGCACAGTCATTAACACGCCATCAGGACCTTGTTTCCTACCCCAGATGGTGGCTACCTCATGGAGCAGGCATAAGATACACCACCTCCTGTGCCACTGCACCAGGGGCACCATTGTCAAAAATGGCATCTCTCCATGTACCCATCTGGAACTCCTTACTGAGTCCAGCACAGGACTGCTAAAATGATTAAGGGACTGGAGCATCTTTCATATGAAGAAAGGCTGAGGGAGCTGGGGCTGTTCAGCCTGGAGATGAGAAGGCTCAGGAGATGTCTCATCCCTGTTCAGCCTGGAGAAAACAAGGCTCAGGAGGTGTCTCATCCATGTGTATAAATAGCAGACAGGAGGGAATGAAGAGGGAGCCAGGCTGTCCTCTGCAGTGCCAACTGACAGGACAAGAGATAATGACCACAAAACAAAACACGTGAAATTTCATCTGAACACCAGGAAACACTTTTACTGAGTGGGTGATCAAAGACTGGCACAGGTGGCCCAGATAAGTTGTGGAGTCTCTATCCATGAAGATATTAAAAATCTGTCTCGGCATGGTCCTGGGTAACCTGCTGCAACCGGCCCTGCTTGAGCAGGGGGGCTGGATGAGGTGATTTCAAGAGTTGCCGGTCCATTTCGACCCTTCTGTGGGACACTCTAACTCACGATCCCATTTCCTTGGCTCATTCAGACATCTCATAACCTACACACCATAAACAAATTCTTCAAGTGAAGCTCATTCATGTCTTGAACTCATTTCATGAGTTTCTGCATAACCATCTATTCCATACACGGTTTGATGCACTGCATAAGGCAGGAAAAAGCACATGCTGCGGTAATTGATACTGACAATGTATTTCCAGTAATCATCTGTGTAAGAGTATCTTGATGAAAGTCCACACACACGCATTGAGGAGTTCTGAAAAACAGCCCAGCCCTTCTAGCTTCCGATCTCAGCATGAAATGCACAACGTGAATACTAATTAGTTGGTGACCAGAATATTTACATGCCTTACAACATGCCCACATTAAAGACCAATTCTTCACACATTAATAAATTGTCTGCCACATTTTTTCATGCAAACTTAAGAAGCAATTCTGCTACTGAGGTGAAAGGATGAATGAACCACAAAAATGAGTGATGAGCACGTCAATGATGACCACTGCTTCCTGTTAATCACTGTCAGGCACTACTGCCTTCATATGCACTGCTGTGATAAGTCCTCATTAGATTAAACTCTACTGACAGATATTTAAGCATTAAAATGGTCATCATTTATGCAAACAATGACTGTAAAATTAGTTATCGGTTATCGGAATGATTATAAATGCAGATTCCATAAAACACAGGTATCTTCAAGGGGGAGAGCACATAGTAAGTCTCAAGTATTTTTTCAGTGTAAAACATTTTCTCCCTACATTTTTTCTTTTCTTTTTTATAACCCAAATAACAAACAATTGTGAAAAGAAGCCAAATCTGAGTTTTGAAGTCAGTATACGTTTGCTGTAGAGCCCTATCAATGACTTCCCAGTTATCTTTGTTTTCAAATAAACTTCACAACACAACTACTCCATGAAACTTTGAAATACAACGGGAAATTCCCCACTGTTTGTGTAACCTTTCTTGGGTGTGCTGGGTTTTCAATAGTACAGTTGGGTCTACTGGATACTGACCTCCACATGTACACTGCCATATATAATGAAGTTAATATGCTAATGAATTACAATAATGTATAATCTTTTTGGATTTCATTTCACAGTAGTGCCTAGAGGAGCCAATAGATTTGCCACTCCATTCTTTTACACAGTATCTATTCCTCTCCAAATAAAAAGACTCAGCTTAGAAGAACATACACTCTAAACAGACAAGAGGGACTGCAGGATTTGAGAGGCATGCAGAGATGAAATGGCACATTCATTTTCTCACAGCAGCTGAGAAAGGAATAGATGCCAGACATCTGAGCCTAGGCCAGTGCCCTGTTGAGCAAGCTGTATGGCCTCCTAACAGCAAAGTTGGAAATGCCTTAACGAGGGATGTTTTGCTCAACGTTTCCAAAAGTGTAAGGAGCTAAAAGAAAGGCTTTGCAAGATAACTTATATGTGCATTTCTTGCATCTTCTAAGTACCTATGTGCTTGGGCTTCATCTTCCTGTCAAGACTAATCTCCATGCTATCAAAGATACTGCTTGTAGTAAGATGTCAACACAGGCACCTGATCTGAAAACTTACTTTTATTTCTGCAGTGATTTTCCTGGCTGCAAGAGACATATTCCCTTTTTTCCCCATCTACCAAAGACTGGTTTTGTTTCCTGCTTTTTCCTTAAGAAACAAGAAAAAGTTCATTCAGTCCATTATTAAGTTTATTTCAGTATTGAACATTTTAATGTCAATGAAACTATTCAGGAATGTAGCTACAATGCCTCAGAAATAAAGCAAGACCCGATGAAATATTTATGCTACTCTTAGTACTTGGAAATAGGGGGAAAAAAAAGAGGCATCACATGGAATTGGGAAAAAAAAAAGAGGCATCACAACCTCCTGTGCAGTTTCGAACTGCTATGTTCCAGGAAAGCAATAAAATACCAAGACAAGAAACATTCTTCTCCTCGTACTAGAGTGGTAACTGAGCTTTGTGCTCCTACGAAACAGGGGTGTTTGGGTACATGCATGTCCATACAGTAACAGAATCAATAGCCTCTCACTTCTCATAGCTGGATCACTGATGCTCCGAGCATTTAAAAAGGTCAAAACTGTCTTACAGGGGTGGGGAGATGCATCGTTTTTCCTACAAAGGATACATGTCAAAGAGATACCAAAGGAAAAGAAACAGATAAATGATACGAACAGGAATAGAATCTAATTATATTTTTTATTTTCATTTTGTGTCTTTTTAAAACCCAGCAAAGTCACAAATCAGAAAGCCTGCAGTGAAGGTAGCTCTGTTTGGGATGGGTGTGCCGGAAGGTTCCCCCATCCCATGCCACAGCATCCTTGGCACTGCAAGCCCCACAGAGCACTTGGCTGCTTGCGCAAGGTGTTGCACAGATGTTTTTTGAGCTGCCCTCACTTAATTGCCATCCTCAGAACTATTACTGCAATGAAAACCCATTTATTGTGGACGTGTATTGCATGTATTTTTGTGTGCATATTAACCTCTTCTTTCATGGGATAACCTGAAGTTGATAGTTGGCTTTAATGCCAATTATTTCATTATCCATTTTTCAAGTAAGCAGAGGCAACAGAGGATGCTAATGCTGTTTAGTGGGGCACTGACAGCATTAGTTCTCCTGTCATTTAGTCTCAAATGATGAAATTACAGGCTAAGTTGCTTGAGTTTCATGGCTGCAGACACTGAAATAGTTTCCAGTACAGAGCTTATAAATAACATCAGAAGCCCCGCTGTTTCACCTCCTGAGTCATTCTCTCAAAAGTCTTTAAAATTCATGATTCAAACAACAAGGCAGAGGGAAAGCTTTCAGTCGGTTGTTTCAGTGGCTAATTAAATGAGACTACAGTGGAAGGGAGACAATATGAAGTGTGCATGATTTCTTGTTTTGCTTAATGCATTTGAGAATTAATCCTCTGGATACACTAAATGGACTAAATTACAGCACAGGATTATCACAGTTACTTTTGTAACGCATTAACCTTTCACTCATTGCAGTAGAGGACCGGTGACAGCTGGGGATTCAATCTACACTTGCATAAAATCCTGTGAAGTGAGGTTTCAGGGAAGGAAGTTGTTCTACTCCAGAGAGCACAGGTTGACAAGACTCTAAAATAACACCCCTAACAGTCCTTGACTGAAAAAACCCCACGATGAAGCTTCAAAAGTAAAAGACACTGGAAACTCTTCCTCCACCCTGTTTCTTAAACCAGCAATGCTTTTTTTTTAAGAAAAAACGAAAAGGAAGAGTCTTCCTAACTGGGTATGGAGCACTCAAGCACTGCCCAAACGTGACCCCACACTTGGAGGCCTTGTACTTGTGATGGAGACATCCTCCACAGGCTCACTAATCCCTTTTTTGAACTTGCACTTCTGCCCATCACAGCTCCCTGAGAAAATGCATTTCATTGTCTCTCGCTCTGTGAGCTGCAGAAGTAGCACCCTGCCTTTCTTTGCTCACGCTCCCCACGCCATCGATGGTCTGGTGCATTTTTATCACACCATACCTCAGCGGCTTTTTTCCCAGATGAAGAAACCTCCGCACATGGAAATTCTTTGGCTATCTCTGAGGATGCAGGCTGCTGGTGACCCTTCTTCTTCTCCTGTTTCTAGTTCTCTTTCGCTGTTCCTGAGACAAGAAGCCCAAACTGCCCACAAGTGCCAGCATCTGAATGGGCTTGCGATGTGACTGCAGCGCACCACAACGCTACCTAAGGATGCTTTTGGTTCCTTCTCTCTTCCTTCCCTGGCAGCACAAACCACTGTGATTTTACTCAGTTTCTGAGTTGACAATTTCAGATAATTATCCACAGTGATTCCCAGATCTTTTTTCTTGAAAATAACTCACCTGGATCTTGTTGTCACCTATGCACAGCACATACACACTACAGTAGTCTGCATTTATTGGCAGTGAAATGTCTCTGGCTGTTGTGTTACTTGGGCATTTTCCACTAAGAGTTCACAGTCAGTATCAGTTTTGATATGAAATATTTGAAGTAGCCACCAGCAAACTTTGTTAACTTGTTAGTCATTCCCTTTACTGCTCACACTGAATTTGCTGAACATCAAAAATGCCCCCCCCACCCAAAGGTGGCTGAGCAGCCTAATAAAGCCTTTCTCCATTATGAAGACTGACAATTTATTTCTACCTTCTTTTAATCAGGTATTACTCTGCAAGAGGAAAATACCTCTTATCTCACAGTAGCTTATTTCTCTAAAGGTCTTTGATCCAGGAGCTTTTAAAGACTCAACTGTACTTCGCTGACCAGATCCAACTACAAAACCAGTTACAAACTCCACTGAAAAAGCCCTGCTAGATTGGTGAGGCATCACTTCTTTCTTCAAAAGCTACATAGACTCTAGCATTACTTTTGTATTTCCTGGTTTTGCAGCCCTTCTCTTGGCTCTGTGAACACCCTGATTCACACATTCCTAATTAGAGGACTCCCTACTTCAGGCACTTCAATTTAGGTTTGTATATCTATATTAGATGTTTCTGTATCAAGGTTTGTATATACCTATATTAGATGTTTGTATATCTAGGTATGTATTCTGTGTATTTTCATATATTTTATTTCATTTGTGCTTTCTTTAAAATGAGGTGTATGGCATCATATATTATGTAAAGACTCTTCAATTTAAAAAAATGGTTATTGGATTTATAAATCCATTACATTTTGCTTTCTCTTTTAAATACCATGCAAGAGTTAGGAAAGTCAGTGCAAGATTTGCCATTTCTCTAATTCAGAATTCTTTTTCATGTCTCTGTTTATGCCTCAGATCATCAAAGCAGTTAAAGTTTGAGCATGTGATTTATTTTAATGCAATTAAGCCTTAAATATCACACACAAGGGTCAAGTGAAGTACTTTCTAAGACCACATAAACCATCTTTCTGAACAAAAGGCATGTCCATATGCCTCTATACTAACTGTATAGCTGCACCATGTGGCAGATGTTATAAACTTGCTTAGAAACTCTTAAACCAATTTAATGCAAACCTTTAGGTCTGCTTTCCCAGAAGGTGCTGGAGATGGAGATGGAGAGGAAATGTGTGGCTTTCCTTTGAAGTTCCCTTTGGGCTCTCACCTCCCCTCCCAGATATGACTGCAACCATAAGTTTCATCCTGATGTTCCTATCAAGTCCTCCCCAGCAGGTAGCTGACTCCTAGAAATTCCACTGTCCACTGGATCTGATGAAGAAGAGCTTTTTTCTGCCCAGACAGTGAACAAAGCCTGTTAATGGCCATCCTGGTGCTTAACTAGTTCCAAGAAACCAAATGGTCTCCATACTGTAAGCATAACGCATCCTGAGCAATCTACACCTCTGTTATGTTTTATATCACATCACAGCAACTGTGTGTTTATAACCACACCAACAGGATGAGCAATGGCTGTAACTATCTCTTTACTGTCATACCCCATCAAGATTATCAGACTCTCCAGGGTGGTTTCTAGATGTTGGGCCATTAGACAAGGCTGAAAGAATACTACCTCTACGATAATAAAATACCCCTCAAAATATCTATGGTTACTCTGATTAATGCATACTTGAATTTTAAACCCACATAAGCTATTTCCTAAGAAATGTTAGATGCTCCAGATATTGGTGCTGAAATAACTCTTGTATTTGATCTACAAATCAGTGTATATTTAGCTAGTTTATTATTAATAGAAAAACAGAGAGGTACTTGAAACAAAGTTCTGATCTGATTTTATCACAAGGTTCAGGGCTGTTTAGATCGGGGAGTTTTGAGCTGTTTCTGAAACAAAGCTGTAGTAATCCTTCCCATTCTGGTCTACAGAACAGGTTGTCCCACAGACTCTGAACACAAAGTAGCAGGAAGGAAAATAAGCAATTTTAACAATTCAATGCTCTTAAGCAACAAATTGCATATTTTTGTCAGCAAAGCTACATACTTTAACAAAACCCTGAAGAATTAAGGTACAATGAAGACACCTGCTGCAACACTGTTGTCTGCAAGCTCAGAAATTTTCTCTGCTTTAATGTTTCCTGAAATTACAGGGGGGCCCATTTGGAAAAGAAAAGGAGAAATTAAAGGGAGGGAAGGACTGTAATTCCTGTACGCCCGCTCTGACTCTGCAGTGCATCACTAACTGTATGTGGGCTGTGGCTAATCCATGCAGCAGGACTCATCCTAGAAGATGACAGACCAAATAAAGCAATGTCCTTAACTAGCATGACTCTTCCAACCTGTACATTTGAGTTGCTGTGATAGCTATTTTTTCACGGTGCAAACATAGTGAGTGACTTGTCAAAATGCAAATATATTGAGTGAAACAGAAGTCATACAAGCTTAGAAAGAACACTAAGAGAAGCTGACAATTAATTTTAAGTTGAAAGGTTAAGCTGCTTGCTTCCAGCGACAGTCACACCAGTAAGCAGAAGCACTGTTTGCCTCAGACAGGCTTACCACATTCTCTTACTACCATGCACAGAACATGCTGGTTTATTATCAAGTTGAGGTGAGTTTGTGGTTTTTTCATTCAAATTAAATCCATACAGGTGTAATACCCATTAAAAAAAAAAGGAAAAAAAAGTAGAGAAAAAAAAGGCAAAGACTGGCTGGGTGGACCATCTCCATCGCAATGCCATTATTGCACTGATCAAGAATGACATTTTTTTCACCATATGGTAATGAAAATGTCCAAGGCCCCATTTTAAATTACATGCCTGCGTTGTTCAGTGCAGCTTTTACAGAAACTTCATGAGCAGCTCCAAATGGCAGCATGTTTTACATCTGACACAACAAATGTCGATGCTTTGACACCAATGTCCCGACTCTACACAAGAGAGAGCAAACTGGACAGGATGATCTCTAGAGGTCCCTTCCAACCCCTGCCATTCTATAAACAAATATCTATTAGTTTACACACTCCCTACCATACTTCTGATATATTTGGACCATGCTAAAACTTGGAGCCATGTTTATAGTTGTATGAATCAAATCCCTCGTGATTTGGATGCAGTCAAAGAAAACAACCTCAAATCCCCTCTTGTAAAGCTGTTTCTGGTCTTTCACTCAAGCACCACCTTATAGCCCAATGCAAAGGGGGAAAAGAGCCAGCAATGACAACTGTAAGCAACCTAGAACAAGTGATGTCATCTATGCAAGATTATTACTGAATGATCACCACGATTTTGACAGAGGGGAGTTAAGAATGTAATACATTCCTTTAAAACATCTAAATCTCTACATCACAACACTTGTCTTTCCTAAGAAGCACCCCGAGTGCAAGTTTTCATAACCAGAAGCCTATATGACTGGCACCTGGGGCATTAAACCCAGATTAGATGGATTTAGATCTCTGTCTTCACCAACCTGCCTTTCTTTTGATTGTTGTACTAACTTTTTAAACCACTTTAAATGTTTCTTATTCTATGTTCATCATTAAGAGAAGTCCAAGAATACAGATGAACCGCACAGTCTATCAAAAAGTTCAAAATACTCAGGTTTCATTGGAAAGGAGTTGATAGGGCAATTGGTTCCTTTTAAATACATACACTGAAGACTATTTTACACAGCTAACACATACATATAGATATACATATACCAACTCACATATAGATCAAAACCTCTCCGAAGCCAAACGTGCACTTGCTAAACGGAATGGCCTGCTGCAAATTTAAAAGCACTGCAGTGACCTCTTAGTCAAAGTGGGATTAAAGTTCTTGCCTAAATACAACCTCTGAATGAAAAATGTTTAATCTCTGGCACATATTTATTTTGCCTTTACATCCTCACTTCACTTTTACATCTTCACTGTAAAAGAGTCAGGCATTAGATGGTAAAGAAAAAGAGGTTGATTCTTCTCTCGTTCCAGGAATGTACAGTCAAATTGTCCCCAGGCTGACAGTCTGCCATCAAGTCCCACCACTGCCAGCAGCATCCTCAGCTGCAACTCCAGTGGTGGCTCTGGGTTTGGAAAAACAGTGTAGCAGAGGAGGCAATAATAATTACTTAAATAATTAGATTCCGCCTTGTGCTGTGATACTGAGAGCCCAGGGCTTATCTGGAATTAGAAGTAGCACCCAGAGTACCTTAACAGCCATCTATTTTAGTAAACAGAGCAGCCCAATATCATCTTCCTGAAACAGTGAAAGAACAAACACACTTTTTCCTGTCTCAGTGAACTTAAAATGCACTGCAAATCAACAAGGAAAAGAGGCATCAGAATGACTGGTGAAAAGCAGCAAAAGGTATGTAACAATGCTATCTGCTACAGGGACACACATTCAATACTGCCCTATTTTTTTTTTCTGCAGAAAGGATGCTCTGCACTGGAAAGAGGGAGGCAGATGATTTTGCCCAGCTGTAAGAAGGCCTGAGAGAGGGGCCCAAGCCACAATTCACACTGCCAAGACACGTCTGGTTGGGAAGCACCAGCACAAGACACAGGCAAAGCAGAGATCCTGCCTGTTTCCTCAGAGGTGGAGAGCTGGCTCCGAAGGCAGGAGCTCTCACGCCTCTTAAATTATTACAGGAGTGTTTCCTAGTGCTCTTAGCTCAGGCCCTGAGGACCATGCACAGTCCCTTCCTACTTGCTCTCTAATTAGAAACTCGGAGTCATTACCTGGGCCAAGGGATAGTGAAATGAAATTGTTAGCAGGCTGTGAATGCCGAGTGAAAAAGTTTTTACAGACATCAAGATTGTGTTCTCCAAAACACTGCACCATGTCTCAAAATCGTTTTACCATTAACAGATTTCCTGGCAGCTACTAGTCTGACCAAAAAAGAGGAGCTGCATGGAAATGAAGAAAGCAAGTAAATGACATATTTAACTGTGTGATGATCCCTTCTTTCCCCCGAGCATCCTGAAATAAAAGGCATAAATGCAGAGAGCACTTGGAGGCTTCAATAGCATTCAGTGCATGTGCTTTTAATTGTGACTGCACATTAACATCTGCCCTAAAATCTAGCCAGCAGGTTTTGGTGGTCAAGAAAAGTACCCATAGTAATTAGGTGGACAGACTAATTAACTAATTAACTTTCCTTAATGCTTCCCTTTTAGCACATCTTAGGGATTTAAAATAAAAGATATATAATTTGGGATGTTTTCAAGATTAAGTTGTCTAAAACTTGCCGATTAGTTTTAGCTGCACAGTGAAATCTGTTTCTTGGCTAAAATTGTTCAGGCCAAGAAAACAAGCTGCTGCAGCGCAGTGTTGAAGCCCTGACACGTTCAGCCTGTGCTTCTCACACTCCAGCACAGCGAGAGAGCGAGAGCTGCCCTGTCAGACCCGATCTCCTTCATGCTGCTGGCAGCTACGAGCTCCAGAGTAATGGTGGCTGGGGAGCTAATAACAAATTTCAAGGCTGGCAGTGACACTTCTGTGCAAACAGCTTAGGAGAAAAAAAATACCCAACCACCCAAGGAATTAACTCAGGCTTTGCCGATACGAGAGAGCCGAGCCACTAGCGATCATCTATTTGTTCAGCTTTCTGCATACAGGCTGGGAACGGAGATGACAAAACGAGGCTGTGCTATGGCTTGCTTGGAATGGGTACAGCCTGTGCAGGTACACGCTGCCGCCTGCAAGGCTGCTGCTGCCCCTCTCCAGGGGCTGCTATTCATGCAGGGGCCCAAGTCAGGCAGCAAGGAGCACCAGCTAAAGCCCAAGTGCTACAGAAACCACCACCACCCACCCTTTAGCAATGCTTTTCTAAAGACTTCTTTTGCTGATATCCATACATGCTGCATGTCTGCTCTGAAAGACTGCAACACTTTTTTTTTCTCATTTCGAACCCTTTCAGCTTATTTCAGAGTCTCTGTACTTTGAAGGTGAAGGGCTGCTGCTGCAATGTCTCGTGCTTGCAGATTTGGTAAGCATTTTTAAAACACAGGACAGAAATAATACTCAAGAAGTCAATAAAAAACACTGATTTAATTAATATTTCCTGCTTATCTCTGGCCTAAATCTGGAAACCAACCAAAACATTTGAGAGCAGCAAGCCTCGAAAGCTGAAAGCCTAAATCTCCATGCAGCACTAGCCTGGACACTTCATCTCCCCTCTCCCCTCTCCCTTCCCTTCTGCCTTACACCACCTTTCAGCTCCGGCCAAGTGCTGCACCAGGAAGCCACAGGCATCCCACTGCAGGACGAGGGCCTCGAATTTATGTTATATGGAAACAGAGGCTCAAAGGAAAGACTGCACCACAATTTACATCTAACCCTTTAAATAACATGCAGAACATACCTGCATCTAAAAGGCCACTGGCTGCTAGAGTACCATGAGCCTGACTACCTAGATTATTTAGTACTGTTTGGATGATGTGCAGACTAGCACTACTTAGAACATAAACCCAGGTGAACTAGGGAAAAACCCAAAGGTTCAGCCAGCTCACTTTCCTGTCTCTGGTAGCAATGTTATGAGAAGGAATGGGAGAAACAAGAGTGCCTTCCTTCAATGTATCTGTCCAGCCATCAACAGTTCATGGACTTTCTGAATAAGAACTTGCCTTCCTATCACTGTGTTTCACAGCCCTTGCTGGACCTCTCTCCCATGCTGTAGTGCATCCCTTTTAAATTTATGTTTGATCATGGCCTCCAATGCATCCTGTGGTGCTGATTTCCTCCACTCAATTACCCACTGTCCAAGGAAGTGTGTCCTTTTGTCTTAAGTCTGTTCCCTGGTTAATTCTGATGGTCGGATCCTCTGGTTATATTACAAAAGGTGAATTTTTTTTCTACATAATGGGGCACCGTTGTAGTTTCTTGTGGCTGGGTTCTGTTGGAGAAGGGGGGACTGGAGGGAATAGAGTGACTTTGGTGGGCACCTGGCCTCCAGCCAGGGCCAAACCACCACAAGCACTACCTATAATATAATTTTATAGAGGATAACTAGTGATCTTTTCTGTGCTGTTCATATAGGTCTCTCATGTACTTCTGATTGTCCTTTACAAAGATGACAATAGTTTAGCTGGTGGTTTCCACATTAAGTCACCCTGGGACAACCTGATAAAAAGTCCAGTAAGTAGCTTTGCACAGTGTAAGCATTCCTGTGACTAGCGGTGTTCCCCAGGGCTCAGTGTTGGGTCCAGTCCTGTTTAATATCTTCATTGATGACCTTGATGAGGGAACAGCATCCACCCTCAGCAAGTGCCGATGATACAAAGCTGGGAGGGGTGGCTGACACGCAGGACACTGCGCTGCCATCCAGAGAGACCTGAACAGGCTGGAGAGCTGGGCTAGGAGAAACCTAATGAAATTCAACAAGAGCAAGTGTAAAGTCTTGCACCTGGGGAGGAATAACCGTCTGTATCAGTACAGGCTGGGAGATGACCTGCTGGAGAAGAGCTCTGTGGAGAAGGACCTGGGGGTCCTGGTTGATGACAGGTTGGCTATGAGCCAGCAGTGTGCCCTGGTGGCTAAGAGAGCCAATGGGATCCTGGGGTGCATCAGGAAGAGTGTGTCCAGCAGGTCGAAGGAGGTGATCCTCCCCCTCTACTCTGCCTTGGTCAGGCCCCACCTGGAGTACTGTGTCCAGTTCTGGGCTCCCTGGTATAAAAAAGACAGGGACCTCCTGGAGAGAGTCCAAAGAAGGGCTACGAAGATGATTAGGGGCCTGGAACATCTCCTGTATGAGGATAGGCTGAGTGAGCTGGGACTGTTTAGTCTGGAGAAAAGAAGACTTAGGGGGGACCTGATTAGTGTTTATAAATATCTTAGACATGGGATGCAGGGGGAATTGGCCAGCCCCTTTTCAGTGGTCTATCGGGACAGGACAAGGGGCAATGGCTGTAAACTGGAGCACAGGAAGTTCCGCACCAACATGCGGAAGAACTTTTTCACAGTGAGGGTGACAGAGCACTGGAATAGGCTGCCCAGGGAGGTGGTGGAGTCTCCTTCTCTGGAGATATTCAAGTCTCGTCTGGACGCCTATCTGTGCAATATGAGCTAAGGAGCCTGCTTTGGCAGGGGGGTTGGACCCAGTGATCTCTCAAGGTCCCTTCCAACCCCTACGATTCTGTGATTCTGTGATTAGTTTCCTTTGATTAGTATTTTGCAACCCATATTATCTTGCTGCAGCAACATACAATGCAAAGAACTGCATCTTTAAGACAATCTGACAACTAAAGCAGAAGCTGGGATTTTCATTTGGTAGCACAACACAATTCTGCGTTTTACTTTTCCCAACTCATGAAAATAAAATACACCCCAAACTTTTCTCACAAAGCGAAATAAAACAATAAAACCAAAAACTCCAATCATGCACATTTTCTTGACTTAATTACATATTGCTCTAAACTTTAACTAAATCTCATTCTTAGTGGAGCTCACCATTCTGTTATTTTCTCTTACAATTTCATCAAAATAGATCTTGTTTAAACAAATAAAAATCTCTCAATATCTTTCTTTCCTTAAAGACCTACAGAGCTCATCTACCTCCAGAAACTACTCTTGCAATGCATTCTAACTATGAGAAATCCCAAAGCATGCACCTAGGATCAAAGCTTTTAATGCTAGTCACAAAAGCACTGTGATCTCTGGATGCTACTGGAATACAGTATGATCCAGCACCTTGGTCTGTGTCCTCAATATACACAATGGCTCCCTTTGAACCAACTTTCTGATCCCATAAAACACATATAAAAGCTCAAAGATATGTTAATCACTGAGGTAGGCGGAAGAGACAAAGAAAACAATGTATATTATAAGGATGATCCAAACAGGATGGACAGTGCACTCACGGAGTAAAAAAATGTAAGGATGTATAGAGTGGGGCAGCACAGGGGTCTCACACTATTTGATATTTTCATTAAAGACAAAAATGATGGAGCAGAGTCTTCCTATGCTAAGCAATGACACCAACCAAGGACCTACAGCAGGGACATGAAGCAATCTTCACAAACTGGAGTCACTTGAGAAACAGAAACAACAACAAATTGTTAATCAGTAGGGGAAAATATAAACTACTACACCAAGAAAGGAAATAATCAGCAGCACAATAAAAGCCTGCTGCAAGAGCAAAGAAATACCCACGTCTCTTGGTTCGTAATGGAAAGAAACAAGAGCTAATGCACTTCAATTGCAGCAGGAAAGACTTAGATTGGATACTAGAAAAAGCTCCCTATACACTAAGAATAGCAGTGGGACAGACCAGCTGGTCTATAATGTTTCCATTATAGTAAGCCTTCACAAACAGCATAAACAAACGTGAAAGAAATGACACAGGCACTGGCGAGACTGAGCTGGAAAGGAGAATGTTTAGAGGCTCTCTTGAGATCTTGCCAGCTCTGCAGTTCTTTGAAATCTCGTCTGTTTGTTAGGCATTTCTGAAATAGCTCAACGACTACAGATCTTCCTTCTCCAGTGCTTGACCCATGGCTATAACCAAGCTTGGCTTGTGAAGCAGAGGGAAATTCAGGATCGCTATTCCAAGTGGACCTTGCCTGAAGCACTAAGCAAGTCATCGAACTTCTGGAGTAACCTCGTTGCATTTTACAGACGGCCTAGGAATAAGAACATTATATCAGAGAAATGTCCCACTCCTAAATACTGCACATGAACTGCAGTGCATGTATGTGGTGGTTTGACCCTGGCCAGACAGGAGGCCAGACACCCACCAAAGTCATTCTATCACTCCCCTTTTCAGCTGGACAGGGGGGAGAAAATACATATTGAGAGGCTCAGACGTCAAGGACAGGGAGAGACCATTCCACAATTAGTGTCACAGGCAAAATAGACTCAACATGGAATAAAAGACCCATCTAATTTATTACACTACACAAAAACACCCAGTGAAACCAGAGTTGAGTAATGAGAAGTAAAACCAAATCTTAAAACACCTTCCCCCACCCCTCCCTTCTTCACAGACTTAACTTTATTCATGAGTCCTCTCCCTTCCACCCCCAAGGGTGGCATGGGGGTGAGGGGACATGGGGGTGAGGGGGTTTTGGTGAGTCCCTCATGAGTTGTTTTCATTCTTAGCTGGAGGGGGTGCGCATTCTTCACACTCTTCCCCTGGTCCAGCGTGGGGTCCCACCCATAGGAGACAGTACTCCATGACCTTCTCCAACATGAGTCTTTCCCATGGGGCTTCAGCTCTTCACCAACTGCCCCAGCATGGGTCACACTGCAGTCATAAGATCATAGAATGTCTCTCAGTTTCTCAGGCCCAGACTGCTCCAGCCTGGTCCCCAACGGAGTCACAAGTCCCCCCAGAAAACCTGCTCTGGTGTGAGCCTCTCTCCATGGACTGCAGGTCCTGCCAGGAGCTTGCTCCTGTCATCTTCCGTGGGCTGCAACGGGACAACCCACTCCACCATGGTCTTCTCCATGGGCTGCAGGGGAATCTCTCTCGCTCTGGTGCCTGGAGCAGAGCTTCTTATATCTTCTCACTCCCTTCTCTGGTAGCAAAAGGCGTCTGCTTGAAGGTTTTTTTCTCCTAAATGTGATTCCCAGGGGCGCTGTGACCATCACTGATGGGCTCGGCCTTGGTCAGCAGTGATTTTGGCCTTGAGTTGGCTGGTGTTTTCTCTGTCAGGCCTGCAGAGAGCTTCTAGCTGCTTCTTGAGGATGCCACCCCTGCATCCCCACCTTTCTCCACCAGAACCCTGCCACACAAAACCACAACAATGTATGTGTGGAAAATCCTGCTAAAGGTCCTATCTCTAGAAGTTTCCCATCTAGGGAATAAAAAGCATAAAAATACTAAAAATCACTTCTGTGACTTCACCAGTTCATTTCCATTTCTCTGTATCTGTCTGCTCAGAGATGGGCAACTGAGCACTGATGTTTCTCAGCCTGCTTCCCACACCTTCCCCTGTACTTTGGTTGTCACTGTGGGTTTGGATTTGGGGAGGAGGGGAAAGCAGGCAGGCAATCCAGATAATCTCTTTACTTTAGGATTCTTCACAATAAACTCTGTCCTAGATAATTTTAGTTTTTCTGTCTTGTATCTCCAGTTTACTTTTGTAAGTCATTTCTAGGTGCTTCCAGCTAGCGAGGTGTTTGTATGGTACACATCTGTGAGGGAACTGGGGATAACTAAAAATGCCAATGCTCTAAACCCTCACATCTCTGCTCATAAGGATGGACACTTTACCCTTTGAGAAACAAAGCTGCTCAATTTCTTTCCTCTCCAGAATGCAACGTTAATGGTCTTTAACTGCTTCCAATTTTAGAATCCATACACATCTTCTAACAGATAGAATCATAGAATCCCCCAGGTTGGAAGAGACTCTTTAGATTGAGTCCAACCATAGCCTAACCCTGCCTAGTCCACCTCTAAATTATGTCCTTAAGGACTTAATCTATACATCTTTTAAATACCTCCAGGGATGGTGACGCCACCACCTCCCTGGGTAGCCTATTCCAATTCTTGACAACCCTTTCAGTAAGCAAATCCTTTCTGATATCTAACCTAAATCTCCCCTGGTGCACCATGCCCTCTCATCCTATCGCTTGTCACCCGAGAGAAGAGACCAACCCCAACATCTCTGCAACCTCCTTGCGGGTAGTTGTAGAGATCGATAAGGTCTCCCCATGACCTCCTTTTCTCAAGACCAAAAAGCCCCAGCTTTCTGGGAAAAAAAGAGAGATATCTGAGGGGGCAAAAAAAGGTGCTCAATAAATTCTGCTCTTCAGAAATTCAATAGCAATGAGGACCAAATTTGTAGAATCAGTTTTGAAGCCAATCAGTTAGAAGGGTTCCCATTTGAAGTTTGTAAATGTTAATGATTTCCTGGAGAGACTGCCACTGAAATAATTTCAAACTTGCTCCTATGAGGAAGATGTCTCTATAAATGATTTCTGAGCTTTGTATTTGTCAGCTAGGTCTATGTGGTGGTTTTGGCCGTAACCAAAGGCCAAATACCCACCAAGCCGCTCGCTCACTCCCCCCTTCAGCCGAAAAGGGGAGAAAATAGATATTGGGAGGCTTAGGACCTGTGATAAGGACAGAGGGATCACTCCCCAATTAGTGCAATGGGCAAAACAGACGCAGCACGGAATAAAGTGATTTATTACTACTTACTACAACTACTACACCCCATGAACCGGAACTAGATAAGAAGCGGCCAGGTCTTATAGTGTCTTCCCCCCACCCCTCCCTTCTTAGCAAACTTAAACCTCATCACGATTTTTCTCCCTTCTTCCCCCCCCAGCATGGCGCGGGGAGGGGCAGGGAATGGGCAGTGGGGTTCCGGTGATTCCCAACAAGCTGCTTTTCTTCCCC
>VZTU01006438.1:0-18284 GCA_013400835.1 Zapornia atra | reverse complement strand
TCATAAGTCCCTTGGCAAACCTGCTGAGGCGTGGATCAATCTTCACAGGGCATAGTTGTCTCTGCTCCCCGTCCTCATCCATGGGCTTCGGGGGGACACCCGTTTCACCATGGACTCCACCACGAGCTGGAAGGGAAACTTTCTCTTCGCATTCTTCATTCCCCCCCCCTCCTGCGGGCCTGGCCTTGGAGTCTGTGCAGCTTGTTACATCTTCTCACTCCCGCTCCGGTGGCAAAGTGCGCCTGCCAGCAGTTTTTTTTCTCCTATATGTGATTCACAGAGGAGCTATGACCAGCTCTGATAGGCTTGGTCTCAAATTTGGCCTTGAATGGACCAATGTTTTCAAAATATGGGGCTTGCAGAAAGCTGTAACTGCAGCTTACAAAAGCCACTGAAGCAGCACAGTTACACCAAACTGCAACAGTCTACTATCAAAAGCATTCTTCAGAAGCCTCAGACATTTAGAACTAAAATGTCACCTAGAAATACAAGTGTGATGAGTTTGCTGCCTAAAGGAGGAGTTTTCTGAGTAATATCTAAAGCACTGTCACTAAAAAGCTTTCTGATCCTCCATCAAAACCATTGGAGTTCAAAACTCCAGTGTGCCCTGAACAATCAGTTGAGATGTTTTTGCAGCCACCTTTCCATGTAAATCTTCCAGATTGCTTGGGGAAAAAACATGGTGGATGTGCTATATTGTTTGCTGTATTAGCTATAACAAGTAAGAAAAGAAAGAACATAATCACTGTGGTTTAAACTTTAAAGTAACTCTTAGGTCTCTGCCTAGCAGCAGAGTTGGGGAGAAGAGGGAACAGGTACTACTCATGGTATAGGAAGAGCAAATTAGGGACTGTTTCAGCAAATGGGAAAATACAAATAAATGGTAGTGGGTGAGTCGCGTGCGGGATCTGGCTGATGCCACTGAGATGCTGATTTCTTAAGGAAATTGTGGCAACCAGGAGAAGTCCCCCAAAAAGCAAATGATACTCTGATTGTACAATAAAAAGCAGCAGGATCCAAAATGCTGTAAGGAAGACAAACTAACCTTAGTCTCCAGGAAAATTATGGACTGGAGGGGTAGAAAAAAAGTGGGTGGAAAACTGACTGGACCACTAGGCTCAATGGATAGCCATCAACAGTTTGAGGTCTGGTGGTTGGTTAGGGATGGTGTGTTCCCTCAAGGGTCCATATGACGCCAATATGCTTTGCATTCTGAGCAGTGACCCAGACAACAGGGACGGACCGTGTCTTCACTAAATTTACAGAAGGGGCAGTTCCCTGTGCTGAAAGGCAGAGCTGCTGTTCAAAGAGCTCAAAATCCAGGAGCTCAAAATCCAGGAGCTCAAAATCCTGACAAGGACCTCAGAAAATTCTGCAAAGACAAAACCAAAGTCCTGGAACAGCACAACCCCCTGTGGCAGTATGGGCTGGAGGTGCCCCAGAAGGGTTGGAGCTCCGCAAAAAAGGACCTGCAGCTGCTGCTGGACAAGAGGCACCAGTGAGACCTTGTGTCAATTCAGGTAACTTAGGAGGCTACATAAGCAATAGGATAGCTAACAGGTGAAAGGAAGTGGTTTTTTCCTAAATATTGCATCTCCTTTGGGACTCCAGTGCACAAAAGGTGAGAAAAAGAGGACAGAGTGGACTCACACCAACATGATCATTCTGGATGGATGATCAGCTTGTTCTCATCATTGTTTATCATTCCAATAGCAATTACATCAGCTGCGTTTTGTTGTGATTTTAAAACTTGTTTCCAAACCACCAATGGAAACTCTGAATAGTTGAGGATGTACCAGTCCCTGAAGAATCCTATTAGAAACACTCATCATATGACTTCATATAGGAAACTACTTGGAGAGCTGCAAGCCAGACCTTAATCTGTTCAACCTGTGTCCTTCCCATCAAAGGCAGCTTACACGTGGCCTTCCTGGAATGCTCTGCTACTGAACAGTTTATTCTTTTACTCAGGTTTAATAATGATGCCCTTTCAGTTTGCTTTCCAGGAACAAAATCCTCGAATCCACAGATATTTCTGCTGTTGTTCTTAGCAGCCATTCTGTATCATTACCCATTTGGTTAGAAATCTCACAGCATTTCCACATGTGAGCATGACTAATTTTTCATACAGTCAGAATCCAAAAAGGAAAAAAAAATAAAGTGGAGAGAATCACTTATAACTTTTACCCTTTTCCATCAGTAAATTCTTTCCACTTCCAACTTCCTTAGAAAACACAAATTAAGTTATTATTTTGTTTTCATTATTTACATGAGCTTCAGTGAAGTCAGGGGACAGTTCTAGGAATAAGGCTTAACTAACTTGTGCTTCCAAACTGTCTATTTAACATGTTAACACTGAGCTCTGTGCGTTAATGTAGGACACTTGTTTTTTTTAGGATTGACAAACAGCAAATGCTTCCATATGAAAAGAATATTCCCACCCACAAAACCAGAATTCAGCTTTCCTACACAGCAAACAATAGAGAATTAATATGCCTCTCTGAGGCACAGCCGGAATAAAAACAACCGCACCCAAAATCCAAATGAGATCCTCAGTTAGATGTTTTTCAGTGATTCTTTTCTGGGACAGAGCATATTCTCCTCTTAACAAGGTGAGTGGCAGGAGCAAATTTACTGATGATGTTTGAAACATTTCTGAATTTTATGCATTTACAGAAGCAACCTGTTTAATAACAGGGTCTTTTACCCCAACCCACCTCATGTAATTTTTTGAGGAGTAGGGTAAACACCTGACCTTACCGATAGTCACAGAACGGATGGTGACAAAATATCTCCACAACAAAGAAGTACATTTGCCAAACAGTGTAAGAACCATTAGAAGTTATGATTTTATTTGAAACACCTTAAGTTTTCATTAATAGCTTAATGAGCTTATTTAGCATTGGTACAGTGTTGAATGCACTGGAATAATTTTACTTCTTCTAGGGTATAAAATCAAACCAGAATGTCAGTGTTTGAAACTAATTTATTGTAATATTCCTGTAAGATTATTTTATAGCTGCCTTGCCTCAGTTTATTTTGTGTATTATCAGCTGCTAAACCAGTGTGCTGTTATTCTTGGCTTGCAACCATCCAGAAAACTTTGTCAAATAAAATGCAACACAGACACTTAGGTAAAGAGAATAAAATAAAATGAAATAAAATAAGAAATTCAAACAGTTCAGCAATGTGATAAAGTTTTGTAAATATTTTTGTTTCACAATTAAAATTTCCTCTGGGATTGGCAAATTAACAATAGTTCTATTTTTAAATTGCAATTAGGATTATCCAAGCATTGTACAAATCGAAGACAAGATCTCTTGATATTAAAAAAAAAAAAAGCTAGTCTGTGTGAAATAGATGAGGATTAAATGGGAAAAGAGCTATTTCATTATGGAAAATGCTTGTAAGATTTACAGTTAGATTCACGGGAGTTTTTTTAAGGCCAGCAAGACCCTCTGCCTTCTGAATAACACATAGCAAAGAACCTCACATGGTACCTACTGCATCAAGCTCATTTCTCTGGCTTGAATTGCCCTTTACTTTTTGAAAGACACCCAAGTCGTGTTTTACACATTCAAAATGATGGAGAATTCACCAAGTCTGCAAGGTGTTTCTGTAGCTCACTAACCTTACTGGAAGAAGGTGTTCGCTTTCTTCCACTTTGAATTTATTTAGACTTCGATAGACTGAACTGCTTTTTGTTGTTGTTTGGGTTTTTTTTAAACAAGGGAGAAAGGTACTGCAATTAGACAGATGGCGTCCCAGCCTAATATATATGCTATAGTCGAGTCATCACTTAACATCATTTTGCATAAACATAAGGTGAAAGAGCAGCGTAATCCAGGCAGGAACAGAGATTGCTTTTAAGTAACATTCAGTGCTTGTGTTCCACTTGAATGAAACATCTCCCGTTTCTCACTGTAAAGTATAATTTCTAAACTTTCAAGCCTTCCTGCAGTTCTTTTGTCATCTTGTTCTCACTAAAATGTCACTAACACTGACTGAAGTAAAACCACTCAGTGGTTTTACCTGCTAGTAATTGCAGCATTCGCCCTTGATGGTGTCAACCTTTCTCTTCTTAGTATTTCTATGAGTCTCTAATAAGTTACTCTTAAAATATATTACTGAACAGTGGGAGTTCATAGTTAACGTAGACTTCAGAAAGTTCATTCAGAAGTAGTCTTCATTTTTGTCAAAATAAGAATGAATGAGCAGTTTTCAAGTATTTGCTACAATCATGAATTACTTTGCCCCAAAGATGACACTTTTTTTTTGACTTGACAGGACTGCCCCATGTCCCTGCATTAGAAATGTCCATGTTCTACTGAGAAATATATTACAGAAGCCCTCTGGAAACTACCAGTAAAATCTGTGTTCAGGCACTGCTCCTAATCACCCAACACCATCCCTCTCTCCAGCAGGACTATCCTATCTGAATACCTGCATGCTCTGTGTCTAGTCTACGTGAAACCAACTTGCAATTCTGATGCTTCCTGTTAATTGTCAGAAGTAGACCATACTCTGATATGTCAAAACAAGACTCTAGCCCAAGCAGAACAAACGTAGAAAGAATTGTATATAAAGTATGGTTGAGCTTGTCTGGCAGCCAGACTGCATAGCTAATAAGAAAACATGCCATAATCTACAGACTAGTCCTTCCATTAAACGATTAGTCTCAAAGACTTTATTAACTTTATTAAAAGCAGGTCACATGAAAGGCTAATAGAACTGAGATATTATGTTAAACTATGAGGCTTTTAAGGTATCCACCTTCATAAAAAGTTGCAGTGTATTAACTTTATTTAATTACTCTAGAGTAATTTCTAATTTCAAAAGCCCATTTTCATGAAACAATGATAAATTAGAGCACAGATGAATTATTTTACAGATTAAGACACACAGTTCTAGCTGCAATCAAGATTTTAAATGGTTCTAATAGCTGTAGCACTTACGGTAGGTTCTTTAAGTGCCAAGCAATTATAATTGTTCTCTTAGCATACTGGTTTAATTTAATACCTCCCAAGTCGCAGAAAATTTGACTTTTGCAGTGGAACATACTAATTCACCATATTTCCTTTTGGAATTATAAAATATTTAATGGAAACAAATGACCTGGAAAGGGCAATACAACGTTGCTAATTATCACACAGCGATGCTGATATATATCAGACTTATTGAAATCAAGACTGAGGCAAGATATAGGTGTAGACCGTAAGCCACTTACCCCTTATTTCCACACAAAAATAAACCAGGCTCATAGTGGCTGTTAGTGGTGTGCTTCAACACGTCCAGAGCACTGGGAATGCAGCAAGTAGAGAAATGCAGCACTCATGCAGTAACTAAAATAATCTAAGCCACTGGAATACTGGGCATAAAGCTTGTTTTGTAAGAAACCTTCTGTCCAACTTTTTGCTTCAGGAGACTTTGCACTTATGTTAGTAACGTGGTCAAATAACTGGAGCTCTCTATGTGATGGCCTAAGCTAAACATCTCAGACCACAAATCACACAAATGATATGTATTAAAGTGAGGGAGGTACATTTAATGTCTTTTCTTAAGGAAATTTTTTTCTTTTTCCTTCATCTTATTAGAAGGTCTTTGTCAAGTGCAACATCCCCTTCCCATGCACAATGAAGCCAAAGACTTTTCAGCATTGGCCTATGAAGTCCTAGACCATGTAAGTCTGATTATTCCTCTTTTTCCATACATTTTTTGTTCTTTTGCCAGTAAAAAGAAGCTGAGGAACTGGATCCAGAGAGCCTGTTGAAGTCTGCAGAGAGTATGAAGCAGGTACGCTGAGGGGCAATGCTTCATGAATCACAGCAGAGTACCATTTCCAAACTGTGATAAGCAAGAATGAACAGAGTTTGCCTACTTTTAATCTGAGAAACAGAATTTACCCAATTCTTCATGCCCATGTGGCAACAGCAAGTCAGGGAGTTTTCCCATTACTCCCCTTTCCCAAACATGCCCCTGGCTGACACCGAGCAGAGGGGGAGGCTTGGCTCAAGCATGCTGGCAAGCTCACACTGGAGTTTGGGGCTACAAGGGATGATGGGGTGGGGGAGGGGAAATGTGGGCAGCATGCTCCCGAAAAGGGGTAGAACCAAAAGATCTGACCTCTTCTGTAATAAGAAAGGAAATGATGCATGTCAAAGTCCGGTGTCTAAGGGCCAAAATACATCTTATTTTAGATGAAAGTAATAAAGAAGCAGTCTGAAAATATAGAAATGAGAGAAATGATATATGATAGTATTTGTTTGCCACATCTGAGAAAATGACTAATAGATTGGGTTAGCAATGAATTTTTGATTTCTGAAGAAACATTAAAGTTAGATGAACTGCTGGCTTATTAGTTTCTCAAAGAATAATTCCTCTTCTTGTGTAATGCAACAAAAAAGCAAGACACTGTCACTGTGGAGACAGAGACATGAACAACCATCAAGGTTCAGACTGACATTGTAAAAAGGAGTTTCACCTTTAGGTCACTAGCTGAATTTTAAATAGAGGAGTTGCCACATGCCTTTTGGGAGTTGTTTGATGTCCTGGGTCAGCTTGATCTCAAATCTCGCTCAGTTCCTAACAGAAAAATGTACTTGTCATAAGGACTGCAGCAACAGATAACCTCTCTGATGAGCCCAGCACAAAGGAGCATCCTTGAACCAGCTATCCGGGAAACGCTGTGTCACAGCAACCTTCCTTCTGCAAAAATAGGAGAGCACCCATTTCCCTCTATCCTAATTCCCCAAGCTGAGTTAATGTTCACTGGATACCATGATACAAATATAATCACGCCATTCCCCCTTCTCAGTTTCTGAAGGCTTTCATGGAAGGCTGACTCAGCCCCGCTGCTATTACCTTAGGAACAGGTCTAAATCATGTTCAGAGGATCATTATGATCATCAGATACCTTGCTTTTTCAACAAAAAAAGCCTGAGCAGGTCTAGTAGGGCTTGCTTAATGTTTTTTTAACCATTTCAGACACTGAAGAAGCCTGTTGTAAGAAAGCCTGCAAAGAAACTAAATAAATAACCCAACCAACCTGTTTCCCCACCCATATTTGCAAATTCTGAACAACTTGATTAGGACTTAGTGTTGGAAGAGAAGAGCTTTATGTGCCACAGTTCAGATGTATACCTAACAACAAATATATAATCGAATGCTTGAAAAGAAAGGAAGAGGAAGATAATTGCATAATTAATAAAGCAGCAGCCTTAGGACCAGTGCTCACCTCAAACTGTAAAACCACAGCATAAAATACAACACCACAAAAACCCCATTTCGTTTGATTTATGCTTTGTGGAAAAGCAAAACAAATGCTATACAAATATTTTTAGTAGCTGAAAACTGGCTATCACTGGAAAAAACACAGCTTGACATTCCTCATTGCTGGGCTGAACAGTACTCAAAATAATCCAATGGAAAGGCCACTGATGGAAATATTTCTAATGCTTTGCAGTCACAAAGCATTAAACTGCTGCATTTGGTGCAGATCACCTTGCTCGTGCTTTAGAGGTATTAGTTAAGCTTCAGTCTACGGTTTGCAAAGCCCTCTGAACTCGCCTGGTCTCTCCCATCCTAAAATCCCTGAACAGTCACTGCTGCTTTCTCGCAAATAAATTTAAGTATCCTTACAAAAAACATTTCATGGCATGCCCACTAAAATTAAGCACGCTGGAAACTGCAGAGAAAGGAGCCAGAGTCCCTTCACCCGTCGCAGGAGCAGCAACGAACAGCTCTGTAAAACACACGTACCGTTGCCCTCTGCGGATGGTTCCGATCACAAGGAGCAGGAAGAGGAGAATTCTAATTGCATCGAAAAAGGTGAATCCCAGAATCTACTTAACACCGAAAAGGAGCAGAAGTCTAAAGAAATTATGTCAGAAATTGTTCTTATTGTTCAAGTAGTACACCATATTTTCTCTCGCTGTTGAAGAACCAAAGCCACTGAGTGTATTTTCAAGAAAATATTTAAATAAAATTGATGAAGTGTCAACACTTGACTGCTTGTTTAAATTGGACAAAATTATAAAAGCTGTTACAGAGCGTTCAATTTGTTCCAATGTTATTATATACCATAAGGGCTCATTCGAGCAGTGAGAATACTGCAGACAAGGCGTGAAGATTACAATATGTCTTAGACTTCTCCACCGTACAGTATAAAATACAATCTAAAGCAGCAGAATTTCTTTTAGTGGAGCTAATTCCTTCCCACCGGGGCTCAACGGGCAAAAAAAGAATCACTGTTCTTTTATGCTGCAAGAACACTTTGTTATTTGCTTAACGGGAAGTTAAATGAATCAAAGCCTCAGACAGCAAAAAAAACCCCCATCAATTAATGTGCCAAATTTTTAATAGGAAAGCAAATCAGATTTATTTAAAAACTGGGGTCTTGGTTCTAGTGTATTTATATTTTCCCAAGGTTGAGCTTATAGTTTATTATATTTTTCATAGTTTATGTTTTCTGAGGAGTATGGGTGACTGTGGAAGAGGGGTACCCTTTCAGCCCTGCTCCTGCTGACTGTACTTTACTCAGGTAACCCAGGTGACTCACAAAGAGGACCATGGCAAGCTGTAGCTGTTCATGCTCCAGGTGCACCTCAACTGATGAAAAGCAGTATACAAGAGCTCAATAAGCACTGACATCATGAACACTGCTCACATTATCAGCTGAAAACAAGGCATTTGAATATTAGATTTTTCTCTCTTTCATAATGAGAATCTTGGATGGGGAGCACGATGGAAATCCTCATCTGTAATGTTCCCAACACCTCACCTAGGAAATAATTCCGATACTCTTGCGCTTTACCTAAATACAGGCAGAGTGGTGAGTTCTCATATCCCAGGTTGGTCTGAAATTCTGGACCAAACATCTTTGCATGGGCTGTCCCAGGCTGTGGAGGACGATGCATCGCTGCAGCATCTCAGCAGTGCACGTGATCTCTCAATTCAACTCAGCACATGGTCCTAACGCTCACGTGAGATGCACCCACAGAGCCTGGGAACCAGAGTGCATGCCAACATCACAGCTGTACAACATCACACTGAACAGCCTGCACCTCACCTGGAAAGCAGCATTCCAACTAAAGGCGAATCCCTCTCTGTTTAGCAATATCCATTCATCCATACTTCATGCCCAGCACACATATTTTGCTTGAAAAATCAGACATCCAAACATTTATCGTGGCAGTCAGCTTTATGGTGTCTTTGTATGCCCCAGGTGAATGAGAAGCGAAGGGTTCTGACCATAAATAAGAAGTATATATTCCATGACCTGCTGCCTCTTCCTCAAGACCAGGTAAAAAACAAGGCAGTTAATCAAATATTCTAAGCATATAGTAGCTACTAGTAAAACTAGCATGAGAAATGCGCCAGTCTACTTCAGTCATAAAACACCGGAGAAAAAGAACCTTAAAATTTTAAAACTGATCATAAATATTTAAATATCACTGTTATGAAGCTTTTTTCCTTCTGCTATTTTTCAAGAGTAGAAACCACCATGGAAATTCACTCAGGCTTCACCCAGGCTGGCCTCTCATTGCGACTCTTGTGCTCTGCAAGCCCCTGTGCTAGTGTGGGGTCTCCTGCACGGAGGGCGGGGGGGACGACTGCCAGCAGTGGATCTCATTCACAGCTTGCAAACCTCTTTGCCAACAAGCTGCTCCTCACTGAGAACCAGATAGAATCAAACCAACTCCTAAACGACTACAAACTTTGCAGAATTTTCCCCTTTAGCACACCTTAATGCCCCATAACCTTTAAATGATGTTTCAAATATACTGTTTCTTCAGCACATAAAACAAGAAGAAAAATCTCTGCAATTCAAAGTTGAAATAATAATAATAAAAATATTTGTTCTGCATTGGAGAATTCCCTTCTGCCTTAGTTTACTATTTATAAACCACCAGTCTGGGATTAATTATTATAAATCCTTAAAGCCGAAAAGAAGATTGTAGGCATGTTATGCTACATATAATCTATACCATTATTAAACTGCAGCTCAAATGCACTTTACGTCCTATTTCTGTTGGCCACCTTTTAACATTTCTGCTTTTTACCTACGGTAAATTTTACTCCTCAAGAGACAGCTTTTCTTACTATTTTGAAAACCCCAGACCACCCATCTGACGTGCCACTGCATGGGAGGAGCGGTGTCACCCGTAAAGTACGCTCACCGGGCACCCCGTTTCTCATCCAGTAATTGATGTCCGTTCCATCTGCGTTGTCGTAAACATCTGTAACATTGATGGGCTGCAGCAGAGTCATGACCTCTTTCACGATGTCCCGAGCTTTAGCATTGCCAGTAAACCCCAGTCCAGATGGCTTGAAGGTGCCCTCATCAGACTCCATGACGAGATCAAAGTTGGAGATATTTTCCTGAGTATGAAAGGAAAGAAGATACTGGTTTGTGATTGCTATTTTAGCTGGCACTATATACCGGATTTCAGAAGCCAGTGTGAGCATACTGTAACAAACTTGTTTAAGAAGTAGAGAAATGCTTTCTGGGATCACGTGTACATAATAATGAATGAAGGAAACTAATCTTTCTGTATGAAACAGTTCAAATTCAGTTCTGAGCCACGGATACTTTCTAGGAGCCACAACATGACCGGCCTGTTGTCTCCAAATACTTGCTTTAAGACTTCTGAAGTGCCTCCCAGAAAAGTAAGCCACTACCAGTGTACTTCAGTTTTCACTTGTGGCTCTCACTTTCTTCTCAGGCGTGAAACTCAGAAATTCTGCTGTGGAGGAAGGGTACGTGGTCTGGCTGGCTCAGACCGTGAAGGACATCCCTTTTAAAAAAACAGCAGCTGCCTCTTCAAAATACCACACAGTCAACTCTGACTACAGCTGGAGGACTGAAATGCCAAGGTTTCCCTGACAGAAGGAGGTTCCCCTCTCTTTTAAGGGAAGCTTGTGCTTTCAAGGTGAGTTCATACAGGAAACACAAAACGAAGATTTTGTGTATAAACAGCATGATAGCATGTGCTTTTAGTGTGTACATGAAAGATTCTCTTTAGCTAAAAGAAGAAAATTATATCCAGAGCCATTTATTTGCTCCCCATACACTCAGAATGCTCAGACTCAAAGGTTTAATTGGAATAAAGTTCCTAGGGACTTTACATGAAGGAAGGTCTCACTCTTTTTGAGAGACACGTAACTTCTTTTGGCAAAATAAAAGAGTTTATCTCCAGGTCAGGCAGAAAAAAGTTACACTTCAGACTATCTTGAATATGACTAAGAGAACTTAGTGCAGGCTTTATTCCTATGCCCGGATGTCATTGCAGAATTTTACGGCTGTCATGGCTTATTACAAGAAAATCATTACAAGAGAGATGAGATAGCAGTGAGTAACAGATCCCTGTTGTTAACAGCTTACATAAGACTACAATTCAGTATTCTTTCTCATATTTCTGGGTATAAAACCAAATATGAACTCCAGGTGGCTGTGAATGTGATACTTGCTAAGTTTCAGAACTTCTTAATAGAATTTACAAAGAACTTTGTTTTACACTCTGCTTTTCCAAAACTTTTGAGTGAAACAAGTTCTAACATAGCAGAAATACTCACTCCTAACTTAGAAATACATACAGCAGTTAAAAAACTTACTACAAAATCTTTGTATATGATAACTGCAAATGTTGCAATACTTTAAAATAACTGATCCACCTATTCACCCATCTAACTATTGGAAATCAACGTAGATTTAACCAACGTTACCAAACTGCCAATCACTATTTTTATGCAATTTCTTTTTAATACATATATTTTTTTAAAATCTTCATTTTATAAAAGATTAAACATAAAGAATTAGGATACATGCTGTGTCTAGGCCTTTCGTCAAAAGCCTCAACATGAAATCATGATCTGCAGACCCTCTAAACATACTGGGAGAAAAGCAGGTGAAGAAAAGCATATTGCATGGTACAAGGGAGCAAAGATGCTCCAAAGTAAATAGTTAATAAGTAATATAGGTGGTAGTGGGATGGTTGGATTAGATGGTCTTGGGAGGTCTTTTCCAACCTTGCCGATTCTATGATTCTGAAGTCATGGGTACAACAGAAAAGACGTCTGAAGATGTCAATCTTCTTTAGACCAGAAGCCCAAGGAGCAAGACTTAGGGAAGACAGTACACATTTCAGTGTGATGATAAATTGCCAACAAAAGTTAACTCAATTATAGCGAACCCTGCATAAATACCAAGAGGCAGATCATTCAGAAGTGACTTCTTTGGCTAGGTCTTTGAAGCAGGACTTCTGCTCATTTTTAGAGAAGCTGCAATGAGTAGGAGCAATAAGGCAAGTGGAAGTGATTATTCAGGGCAGTGATGTGAGGAGAAGAGCGAGCATGGGAATAAGTGCAGATACAGAGAAGAAATCTCCCCTACCACTGCAAAGACCAGAATCCCTAACTTCCAAAACTTCATAAACTGCTAGTGTAGCAGCATTGCTGTAGCCTGCAGCTGTGAATATAAATTCACATGTGTTTTTAATACGACATTGAGAAAACAAACCACCCACAATACATTACACCATATTCTTGCTCTGTAAGAAAGCTGTTCAGTGCTTAGAACGTGCTGGAGTGGCATGAAAACAGGACGCCCTGGGGAGAGAAACTAGACTCATTGGGGGACAAAAAAGAAACAGGTCGCAACTGCTTCAAGTACCATGTGTCCATGAGAAAGCTTTTCCCCTATTTTGCCCACTAGAAAACAGAATTAATGATAGAACTATTTATGGCCAAGTTTGAAAGTTGCAATCTCAAAAAAAGAACAGGGGGTTAGGTTGGTTTCACCACACCCACTTCTGTACAAGCATATTGGTGTTTCTACTTATTCAGAAAGAAATACACACTGGGAAACACACTCCAGAGATGGTCCATTGTCCTTTGTTGAAGATGATCTGTTGTCCTTTGTCCTCTATGGTGCAGGGACAACTGCCACTTAGCAGAGTGAGGTGAGACTGTACATTGCTCCCTTGATTAATTCAAGGGAACAGCACAACAAAACAGTAAGATTTTGTAAAGTAACTGCAGGCTCAGCTGTTTCCTGTATTTTTCCTCACAGTGAGTGCACCGTTTTTCCCCGCAGTAAATGCATCATTTCAATGAGTATTTTAAACTCAGTACACATTTTTTTCAGAAAGTAATTCCATCTGATGCATCTTGATTCTGTGCCACTTCTCCTAGCACATACCACAAAATTAAATTTTGTTGGTGTAACCTGCTGCCTAATTCTCTGAACATCAAAATGGAATTTTATCCTTTGTCTTCCTATGACTTGGTCACAAAAGAGGTCAGTTCTCTTTATCTTATCATGTTTAGCTCTTTGACTGAATTTGTAAATGAAACACTATAATGAATACTGCATGGGAAAATTGGCTTTCTATAGCTTGTGATTTTCACTGAATACATAAATAGACATGATCCTTGCCAATACTTCTATTTTAATTTTTTAAAATATTCATTCCTTATTTTCCCTGTTTTCTCTTCAAACTATCTATTTTTATCTCTGTTAAGCAAAACTACAAATATAAGTGCTTCTCATCTCTAAGGCAAACACTTGAGAACATGAAATTACAGTCCAATCTTTTCAATTAAGAAAACAACCCCTTTTTATAATGTTCCTGTTGGTAGGAAACAGCAAGCTGTAGAGAGACTTTTCACAAGGGCATGTAGAGATAGGACAAGGGGTCATGGCTTTAAACTGAAGGAGGGTAGAGATTAGGAAGAAATTTTTCCCTATTAGGGTGATGAAGCCCTGGCACGGGTTGCCCAAAGAAGCTGTGGCTGCCCCCTCCCTGGCAGTGTCCAAGGCCAGGTTAGATGGGGCTTTGGGCAACTTGTTCTAGTGGAGGGTGTCCCTGCCCGCAGCCGGGGGTTGGAACTAGGTGGCTTTAAGGTTCCTTCCATGACTCTTCAAGGTTCTTCTATGATTCTGTGTCCCATCTAGCATAGACACTGGCAATCTCAAGCAGGAACACCCTACAGGTAGCTTATTCAGTCAAAATCCCAATTGTTAATTCTTACCAAATGTTCAACTACTCTCCAACATGTCATGACTAATCTACACAGTTACTGACGGTAATTCCTCTTACCCATCTGAAGCAGCAAAATACCTGAAAGGATAAGGGAGGGAACAGCTTTCCTAAAAAGCCTTCAGTAATTTTTGGCTATTTAAAATAGAGTGTTATTACTTGTCCAATCACTCATTTACTGGTTTTCTTTTTCCTTCCACTGAGAAAAATCACCACTTTACATGGAAAATACTAAAGTCCATAATGGCAAAGCACTGTCCTTGACTAGTGGTTAATTTGTTCCAGTAATAAGGGACATCAGTTAACCCAACAGTGCATTTTCAGCTTTCTGTTATTGATTTACACTTACTTTAGGAAACACCAACACTTGTATTTGTGTGTTCCAGTATCTGACTCAGAGCAGCTGGGATCCAAGTAAAGCACAGGAACAGCGGGTGGCAGAACTGAACGGTGAAATGATGGTCATCCCACTTGTAGAACTAAAAGCGTGTTTAAATCAACAACCAGCTTTGTTAGGCTGGCAACTAAGACTACAGGAAAGATGAAACACCTAAGTGTGTATAACAGCTGGGAAACAAACAAACAAACAATTATATCCTCTAAGTATTTAGCAATATATAAACATGGTGTAGTGTAACTTTGCCTTTAGAATCAAAATTATTTAATGATGCAAACCAGCATAAACAGAAATTAGAGAAAACCCACCAGACCATCTGTTAGGAAGCAGAGATGTGCCAGCATCAAGGCACAATGACCACCAGCCACAGGCGTGATCATACCACTCACATGCTTTCTGAATGAGAACAGGGAAAATCAGGAACACTGTGAATTACCAATTTTTGTAAATTGCCCCATCATTAAACAGGGAATAGCTGCTGTAAAGCTGGAGATTAGCACGGTTTTTGATAGATGACAAGATATGAGCAAGATTCACTCTTTTGTTAAAAGATGAAATACTTTCCTGCCACATTTTCTGGGAAAGCAGTCTGTAAAAAACTCCACAGATGTTATGGCTTGTTCACTATCAGACTTACGGAATTCTGACCTCTGAGAAGCCCATGACAAAAGTCCCAGTAACTTCAACAGCACTGCAGCAGGATTTGGTCATGTACTTATTAGCATTTCACTCAGTAAAAACATACCACTGGCACATCTTGCCTTGTACAATACCACTACTGTTTCCTCTGCAACCACTTGCCAGCACTCACAGAGATGACCATTCAGTATTGTAAGTATTCTGAGATGATAGACAGGAAAAAGCAGACAGCTCTGAAGACAGAAGCAGGCTAAGGAAGGCATGTGTCAGATCACCTGAAGCCTTGTCTTAGGAGGTTTCTTTCTTTGACAAAGAGGCCTACCGAAGAGAAGCACTCTTCCTGGAGAACATCCCATAACTTTTACTGTGCAAATACAAGGGTATTGAAAGATTGTCTATCGAAAGATTCTTATGACTCTGGTTGACTGTCCCACCGCTGCCCTTTTTTGAAAGGTTTTGGGTTTCTATTTGAAAATAGGCAACACTGACAAATATTAAAGTTGTGGTTTACATCTTTCAACTAAAGATGATTTTTACTTTTTCAGTAAGGGAAAGAGTACTTTTGTAACTGTCAGTAAAAGACAGATGAAAATAAATTGGCAACACCTTAGAAACTGTAACAGCACACACTTCATCAGTAACTCCTGGGTTTATGCGGAACACTTTTAGGTTCTCATGTTTTTAAGTGAAATGTTGAAATGAAAATAAGTCAATGAGGAGAAAGTTTATCATGGTGAAACGACAAGATTCAACAGTTTTCTGTTACTTGTTGGACTGCAGGGAGATGGGATAGAAGAAGCCCATGTTCTTCTGAGGTAGAACATCCCATAGCGCCAAGGACCTGTGGTTGAGTGCATCTGTATGAAAGCAGAGCAGATGTTCTCAGAAGGTGTCTCCACTAGTTCACATGTTTCAGATATCACTGAGCTATTCATGTGAGGCAAAGGGAGGGAAGACATAAAGACAAAAGTTTTCTTATCTCTAGACATGTATGAAATTTGTCCTCATGGAATGACGTCTAGGCAACCAAAAGACAAGCTGTCATGACTGATTCTCAGTCTTCCCTGCTTCAGGCAGGGTAAGGTATCAACCTGCTTTTGTGTTTTAGCAAAATCTGTCTTTCTCTGCACTTTCACTAGCAATGCGATGCTTCAGTATTAAGGATTATGAGTTTCTGCTGACCTAGAACCAGTGTAAAGCGCAACTGTGTGTTTGTGCTAGCTTTACTGTGCTTAATGCAATCAAAGGTGCTACTGATTGTTAGTTGTGATTCTGGAGAACACAGTGCCATTATTTTCTTTTTGCAGTTTTTTAACTAAATATTTCCTGCTTTATGCATTTCTTCCATTACTCCATGAAAGGGATCAACAGGACAGCAATGGTCAAATCCACCAGCAGTAATTTTACAGAACCTTTGATTGCAGAGAATATTTCCTGAGAACAGTGAATAGCCAATGGGCAACATATTTCATAGAACCACAGAATCACAGAACGGTTTGGGTTGGAAGGAACCTCAAGGATCATCTAGTTCCAAGCCCCTGCTAAATGGGCAGGGACACCCTCCACTAGCCCAGGCTGCCCAAAGCCCCATCCAGCCTGGCCTTGGACATTGCCAGGGAGGGGGCGGCCACAGCTTCTCTGGACAACCTGTGTCAGTGGAATTCACTGGAATAAAAACACCCACATTACTCTTTTATGTGTTTGGTTTAAATCACACACAAATCCATGTCTCACATTTCACCAGAGTACTTGGTACCTCAGGAAATAAACTAGTCATTGAAATACACAAGTTTTCTGAAAACTCTGGTTTTGAGGAACCAATAAATATATATTTGCTTCTTCAAGAAAGTAACTCATTAGCAAGTCACAGAAGAAACCTCATGTGAGCATCGACAGACAGTACTGAAATAAGCCAAGACTACCAGCATTTCAGAAAGTCCTGCTTTCATGAAACCCAGCTGGGGCAAAATATCAAATCTTCTTCGTAAAACACACAAAAAGGAAATGTAAACACTAGTGATGGGTATTTTTCAACAAGTTAAACCTTTCTGAAAAAGCTAAACCAGCGTATGGCATTTGCACCAGAATTTTAGGTAAGCACTGTAAACATCATAAAGATAAAAATAAAAGCATGCAGAAATATTTTAAGAAACTCTAATGTGGTTTGAATTAAATTCATAACACGTTGATGCTTCCAATGATCACAACACAGTTACTGAAGTAATTTTGAATGTGGCTGAGGATCACTTAGTCTTCTTATTACAAAATGTATTTGCTTTCCCAGGGGATCGTATGCAATACTTCTATTCCAAAATAAATATTATCAGCCATTCGTAGTCCCTTAATTCAGCTGGGTAAATAACTATAACCTTGTCTTCGTGGTACATGGATCTTTCACAGAAACTAGTCTGAAGCAACGAAGGGGAGGACAGAAACTTACATACATTACATACACTTCCTTCTCCCCTCGCAGAGACAGCACAGGAGCAAACATACCCCCAAAATACTGGACAGTGCTCAGGTACCACTGTATAATGGTAGGAGAACCTGTATTGAGCAGCTGCAATGTGAGGTCCTCTGGAATTACTAAACTATGTTCCTCCTGCTTCTTCTATTCAACTTGGAAAGGAAAGCAGCAGTTGCACTGTGTCGTGGTTTCACCAGTCAGGCTGCCGAAACAAGCACACAGCTGCTCACTCACTGCCCCAGCCCCAGCGGGATGGGGAAGGGAATCAAAAAGAAACAAAACAAAGTAAAACCTGAGCATGATGTCATATAGTATGGAATATTCCCTTGGGAAGTTTGGGTCAGTTGCCCTGGCTGTGACCCCTCCCAGCTTCTTGGGCGGCCCCTGCCTTCTCGTTGTCAGGGCAGAGTGAGAAGCTGGAAAGTCCTTGACTGGTTGGTAACAACCGAAAACATGAGTGTGCTATCAACATTATTTTCATCATAAATCTAAAGCATGGCAGTAGACCAGCTGCTAGGAAGAAAAATTAACTCTATCTCAGCTGAAGATAGGTCACAATTGTTTCAAATTTTTGAATTTATTTACTGTATTGCCTGTAGGCAAGAGCCCTACGCAGCAACTGGGTCACAGAGCACCACGCACCGGGTGAAGACTTCGGAGGAAGTGTCAAACTACATACAAGATATGACACAGAATTATAGAATTTTTTGGGTTGGAAGGTGTCATGGTTTTGCTCCAGCCA
>VZTU01006435.1:363034-388581 GCA_013400835.1 Zapornia atra | reverse complement strand
TTGCTCTCTGCTGGTCACTACAGTTATACAAGTCATACTTGGTCACAGATTGACTTGCCTTTCAGAAGGAGAGTCCAGTCTGTTTCTCAGCAACTTCAGCTCAGCCACCTGAAGGTCTGTAACCTGGTGGTGTTTGCTTGAGTTCTGCAAGAGCTGTGAGCTCTGCAGCTTGGTTTGTTTGGCAGGCATGAATGATACTACATGGGGTGGAAAGGGGTATGAAGTATGCAGTGAAGACAGCTCTATGGACTCGCTGCTTCCCTGCCTTGTGTAGGATGAGCCCTTGCTTAACTCATCTTCATAAATGGCACACAAGTAGAAACATAAGGGTGTCTTTGATTCTTTTCAAAATCAAAAGTTCTCCCTACTAGTGTATTTATTGCTCTTGTCCATAGAAAACTCCTTGTGAAAACCATTAGATGATATATAGGTGTGTATATATATATATATATGTGTGTGTGTATATATATATATATATCTCCTTGCACTCACGTGCAAGGATCACGGAGCCATTACATTCCAGTGTGTTTGATAGCCTTCTGCCTAGGAAGGGTGTGATATGTATTTTATATGAATATGTTGTAGGGCACACACTTGTTTCATCCATTCACTCAGATGGGGCAGTTGTATCGCTTCACACTGTACTTGGTCACGCGCTTCTTACTGAAAGTTGGCCGCTAGTTATGGAATGTCATTTTGCCTTAGTGAGAGAGGCCAGTGAATACCATTGCCTTTCCAGGAAGACTCTGAACTTTTGTAAGACCAGGGTTGTATTTACCACATACAATGGTTTGCTTGTTAGGCTTTTCCTTCAATGTAATCTTCACATCAGGTTAGTGGGACATACAGAAAAATGCATTATTGTTTAAGCCAAAAATTCATGAGGATCACTTAACTGGATAGCTCTTCTTTGTAAGAAAGCGTGTGGAGAAGCAATTTTTAACCATCATCTGTAGCAGCCATGGCTACATGCTATTTAACTAACAACCGAAGTAGAAAATGTGATGTTTTGTGAGACCTGAGAGCTTTTTTTGTGTCATTATCACTTTTCATAATGAATGCTATTGATTACTAATATTCTTTTATCCTGGTTGTGCCCATTATAGCGTGATTTAGGCAGCCATGAATGCAAGAGCAGAATGAGAATAAACAATATAGCATTGGGAGAAAAACACAAACAGAGAGTTTTAATCTATTTTAGAATAATTGTTCTAGTAAGACAGTCTGCTTTCATGGATGAATGGATACCTTGAAGAAAGAATCACAGAATCAGCTCCTGTACAACCACGGACGTGACAATTGTCCTCTCATTTGAATGGGCATCTTTACACAAACACATGAGTGAAAAAGAAGAGAAGAATCTAGAAAAACGCCAGGGAAACAGGCGGATGCTAACGTTTTCACCTCAGGCTCACTTAAATGGCTTTTAAGCAGTTTTTTTAAAAAATGTTATCCTGTGAAACTCCCTATCTGCCTCGATTATGTTCCAGAAACCACCCTTAGATGGCAGGAGTTAGTCACTTCACTCATGAACAGTAAAATACCTTCTTTTCAGAGCCAGGAAAGTGGCCTAGGGCTGTAATAATACAAGTGAATTAAAGAAAATAAATAGATGAGAATAGCCAGTTTAGAGCTTACAGAATTTCCATTAGCAATGCGGGACTAGTCTCTGGGGAACTGGTGTGGGCTGTTGTTTCAAAGAGACATGCAGAAGAGTCACCCTCATTTTTAGAGGTGTTTCCAGTAAGAGGAGCCATGGAAGGACAGTGTGTCTGAAGTGTCGTCATTCCATATTACCTTACAGAGAAGTGGAGCTGTCATGTTTTTGCTTAATGGCCCTTCTGTCTAGCTGAGGAAACAGGACAAGGCTCTGTGAGGGCCTCGCTACATTGCCTGACAGAGGTACTTGTCTAGTCAGGAGCTTGCATGACAGCACGGATACTGGTGACTGTCTTAACCCTAAGCTGTGCTACCTGCAGAGTAAAAGCTGTACACTGGAGAGAGCTGTCAGGGAAAGTCGCTCTTGTAAACTAAATGATGCCATGATAGCACAGTTGTCTTGGTATTTAGACATTTGAGGCATACCCTGCAGCATGCATTGTTTTTCACTCCCTTTTTTTCTGCTACACCACCATGCATCTCATAAAGATCTTGTGCAGAGGGCCAGAGGATGCTAATAAATCAGAATCCCTCCAAAATAAACTGCTGCCCAGGGTGCAGAGCGATGAAGTTTTAGGCAATCTCTGCCTCATTCCCTTTTTCACTCACACTTTGGAGCTGCGTGTCAGGGCAGAGCAGTAACACTATGGATTACATACTGACTGCCAGTCAGATACACATTTTTAAGGGAGTAAATTCATAAACATTTTAAACAGGAAAAATTCAGGGAAAAGATGTGCTTGGAATAGTTGTCTGAGGGAAGGTGGAGGTTGGTTTTTCCCATAGCAAAGCTGAGTAATGCCATCGCAGCCCATACCAGCTCACATGGGCACTAACCATCTTCAGAATTGCCCTGCTCACTCCTTTGTCTGCTCATCGTGTAGAAATTCTTCCTTTCCAGTGAGGGCATGTTTCAGAGCTGGATGCTTATTTATTCCTTAAGCTACTCAGGTAGTAACAAAGGATTCAGGCCATCTCATTTCTACTATTGAAAATTATTGAGATGAGAAAAGAAAATTGGAAACTGTGTGCACAGCCTCTATCAGGGTGGCAATACTCTGGGAGAGATAGGACCTTCATATGCAGTGACTGGACTCTGCTAGATGGCAGTGGAACCTTCTTACAGCCTTTTGCTCTAATATCTCAGTCCCTTTAAAGATACAATAAAGCGCATTAACTATCAACTTGAAATAAATACTGACCTGAGTTGTTGTAATTTACTTTTAATTTAATACACTGCAATTTCTCTTTCTCTAAGTAACATGCTTGTTCTGATCTAATTAAGCCCCTATTACCTACCTGCACATTATTGTAATTATCTCCATTATTGCAATGTCCCCTCACAGCATTCAATATGCTTGCCTCCCTGGGGGTCATGCTGTAAAATGGGTGCAGCGTATACCTTTCCAACTGACCTTTGAAATGGCATGCATCAGATTTAATTTGTTTTTAAATCCTGGCCTTGCAGCAACTGACCTTAAAAGTCATGTCAATATTTGTTTGATGTAAGATAATTTTGTCTGTAGACATTTATCCTTGCTGATTTAACTACATAAAGAAAAAGGGAACAAAGAAAAGAACTTGAGGCAAAAATCTTTACTGATGTCTACTGAATTGGCATGGTGAAATACAGTATTTTAAAATAGGCCTTCGTGAAATAGGTGTTGGAGAGCTGACTTCTGTGCTCTTCTCTGCCCCCCACTTCTAAAACTGTTGCTTACAATCATTACTCTTAGCCCTGAAAAATTATTCCCCAAGAAATTTCTAAATGGTTATTTTGTCTGATCAATGTTTGTGAAATATATCAAAGGCAGGGGGGTAAAGGGGGGGAAGATAGAGGATTTGATGTTAAGTGATTAGACTCCCGATTCAGGGAGTCTTCCACTCAGTTGTCAACTTCTTTATTAAAATCTAAATCTTTCCTATGATAATCAATTTGTATAATTTCATGTCTTCCATGACTTAAAGAACCAAACAGCCTTTTATTGTGATAGTTTATTGGGGCTTTTTCATTTTATCTTTTAAGATGAAAGACATGCAGTAAAGCTAATTCTGGGATTTCTGTATCGCATTTAATGTATTATCCTATGTTAGTTATCGTGTTAATTAAGATTGCTGAGGTGAGGGCATAGTGCAAGACTAATCAGTTACTCATTTTCTAACAAAAGGGGTAAGCAATAATCATTTGTGATGTAAAAAAGAACTGTTGGCTGGTAGCAAGCTATTAGAATTGTTTTTCCATGATGAGATTGTAATGTCGTAAATTATCTTGTTTTGCTTCCCTCTGACCCTATCAAAAGTCTAGGGCATGGTGATAAATTTGCTGCAATGTGACACTTGGAGGTCTGTGCCTGAAGAAGAAGAGGGAGATACCTGGCAGAAATAAACAGGAGCACCTGTGTGAAGAAATGGGAAAATGTGGAGAAAAAAGTCAAGGTCAGACAGTGGATGACTGATGACAAGAATTTCTCTCACAGTGCTGCAGCCTTGTCAGGTGGAAGTGACAGAGGAAAATGAAAAATGTGAATGCTTTAATTGGTCACAGGATATGAGATTAATTCACCTAATTTCAGCTGTGTAATGATGAGCTCCTGAGCCTGAGCTTGTTGTCAGGCCTCTTCCCTCTAATCAACAGAGAGAGATGGGCACTGGAAGGAGGTCAACTCTCTCTCTGAGGGCAGGATGTTTGTTTTTTTCAGACAAGTAAAGCTAGGTGCCATCAAACCTGCCCTGGGGTGACTGCCAGCTGCCTGTGCCAAAGAAGGTAAGGTTCTGGGGTATACCAAAGAAAGTGTTTTCAACAGGCTAGGGAAGAGGTGGTGGTATCAAAAAGGTCTTAAAAGGCATAATCCAGAATGCTTGGTATAGCTACATGAGTTCAGCCCTGATCTGAAATGGGGGCGCTGCAGCCATACTACATGAGTCATGAGATGTCTTGCACTGGAAGATGCTATAGCAGAGAGGAAGGGGAGAGGGGCTGAAGTTCCTGAAGACTTCTCACAAGTCCCTGTATAAGTGTGGCCCAGTTATTTCCTGTTTATTCCTATTCAAGGTAAAGAATTCATACAGCCAGTTGGAAGGAAGTTTTGCCAAGGTGATGAGGAAACTAAGAAAGCTGCTACATAGGAGGAGGCTAAAAGGTGTGTTGTATCTGGTGAAATAAAAGGTCAAAATGGGGTAGAGGCTTTTACATTGTTAGGCCAAGTTGGGGCTGGGGGGAAGCATGACACCCATTCTGGCACAAGAGCAAATGGGTATGAAAATTTATGGCCTGGGGCCATGTGGTGCAAGAGAAATAACAGTGGGAGAGTGTCAAGGTTGAGGGGCTGTAGTTTGATGTAAGAAGAGAGCTGAGGCTGTTTAAATCTGCAGAAGGGGTAGCTGAAAAGATCCAGTTGCTGTCTTCAGGGACTTAATGGGAATTTATAGAGAAAATAGAGACAGACTCTTCTCAAGGGTACACAGTGAAAGCATGAGAGGCAATGGCCACAAGTTGCAGCAAAGGGAATTACCACCAGTATATGGGAGAAAATTGTTTGGAGTGAGAGTGGTTAAGCAATGTAGAAGCTGTGCTGCAGCCTCATGTATTGACAATGAGGAACTTTCTTGTAATTTAGAATGATTAAAATAACACAATTAATTAAACTGGAAGGGACTTCCAGGGGTCCCTTGGCTAAGGCTCCTGCTGAAAATTTCCACGTCAAATAAGGTTGGCCAGGAGGTTGTCTATCTGAATCTTAAATGTTGTTGAGGATGGAGGTTGCACAACTGCTCTGGGAAACCTCTTCACAGGCTTAACAGCTCTCCCTGAAAAGATCCTGGATAGGAGAATCCTGTTGACTTCAAAGGCAGTTGGGTTATGGCCTGGATGAGGCAGTGTATTTGTTGGCCATCTTTTTCTGAAATATCTGTGCTGACAAATTCAGCATTTCAGCTGTTCCATGTTTTTCCTCAGTTATTGAGCTGTGTGACGTGTTCTTCTTTTGTGTCACTTCTTATCTAGATGGCAATTTTTCTCCTTTAATTATGGCTTTTCCTTGTTCAGTAGAATTTGGTCGTAGGAATCTTATGCAAATATGAACTGAATTATTTTCCTGTCTAATTATAGCTCCGTTTAGATGAGACTAATATCAGCAGTACTGAGTGCTGGCTGAATTAAATACTGAATTTATTCAGCTAATGAAAGCTGAAGGACAGATTGTTTATTTTACAGCATACAACATGGGTGGTTTAGCTGTAGGTTCAGAGGAATGAAAGAGAATTTTTGCATCACCAGTTCACTTCCCTGATATTGCAGCGAGCTCTGTCTTACCATCTCTTTCACAAGCTTCACAAGCTCACGTCTTATTTGCCCTCACTGTTTTTGAAAAGCATTGTGGATAAAGAGCAGAATTCCACCCAGTGTTTATAATGGCATCATGCAGCAATTGATCACGTACTGAACTTCATATTGTAGTTGATGTAATACCTGCATTATAAATAAGATGTTTGAATGCAGGTATTTAAGTGCCAAATCATATGTTATGGCACTATGAATAACAAGACTTGGAATGACTTCTAGGCTTGGACATCAGTCCTCAGTATTCTGATTTATTTAGAAAACCCAATTGGTTACGTTCCACTGCTGTTAGGTGATATTCTGACAATAGTCTCTATTAATTCTAATTTGTATTTTATTTGTTAGATATAATTTATAGTACAAAGTTGACGTTGGGAAGCAATAGAATTGTTATTACCTGTACATTTAAGGGTTGTCACTAAATAGTCATGCGCTCACAACATTCACTAGACTTATATTTATTGTGGCGCAAGAAATCTGTTCTCTGACTCTGAGCTAGGTCTTATCAGTGGGTCATGTATTGTGAATCACACTTTCATTTTATAATAAGTGTTCCAAGTGTGGTAATGTTAAGATGCAGAGCAAAAGCCTTTTGGAATTGGTTGGTTTCACTTATGTATTATTTAATACACTAGTGGAAAACTTCAACAGTGATGTACCTAAGGTAAAACTCCCAAAGAAGGACAAGAAGAAAGACATCAGTTACTTTCAGAAACCTCCTGGACTGGCATCTGGTATCTTTGCTAACTTTTACTAAGTTACAGTTTTTCTTGACAAGGTTGAGTAACTACATTGTAGATACGCAGTCTCCGCATTGAGTGCATGTCTGTTGGGTCATTGGAAGTATCATCAAGGTGTTTGAGAAATTGTTTATTATGGTTCTTGCTGGTGTTGTGTGACTGGACAGTCTGAAGCCATCCACAGCTAGGATGCAGCTATGTGTTTTATACAAATGTAAGTATTTGCCTACAAGGAATTGGGCCTTGAGGCTACTGAATTTGCTGTTTGTGTGATGAGGAGTGAAGTTAGCAATAACTTTTGGTAGCTGCCAGTTTCTCTTGGTCTGACCCCCTCTGAGCTTCAAGACCTTCCAGGCATCCTACAAAAGCTAGTTGTGTAACAGATTCAGGCTGGAAGATGGATGGGATGCCCCTGGCAGCCAGTATGTTCCCAGAGCATTTCCATTTGTATCATTACCCAGCTGAAGTAAAATGTTATTTCCATTTGGTTTTTTCAAGTGACTGCTTGGTGGAGTTTATTTGCATAGTGGTATTCTTGTCACCGGTCAGTTCACTTTAAATCTAATTCATATCAGAGAGCTCAGACCTTTTAAGTGAGCAGGCTTTTTTCCCCTCAATGTTAAATCCAGCTAAAACAGCCTAGAATGAATTGGAGCACTGGCCTAGAAAGGAAAGACTTCACAGCCCATTACCGATCCCCTGAGCCATCTCATCCCCTCGACTGTCATGTAATGTTTGTTTAATGTAAAATTTCCATATAAAACAAAACAAAATGAAACCCAAAAAGCAGAACAGCAGCTCTTTGGCATTAAGATATTAAAATGTGAAGGTAGTGAAAATGAGACTTCCTTTCATGAGTGCATTAGTGACCTTAGGGGAACCCTCAGCAGGGAAATGCCACAGTGGTGAGAAAAGGCTCAACTTGGGAGGAGGAGGTGGATGAGCATGTTTGGCAGCGTGGGCTGGAGTTTCTGGGGAGTTTTGTTTTGAGCTTCAAGGGAGAGGAGGCCCTTCTGGGAGCCTGTGAGGATTTCTAAAATAAGTGCTCTGGGCCAGTCTGTCACTGTGCATGTTACCAAGTATGTCTGGGCAGGAGTGTGTCACTGTGTGAGTTACCCAGGGTTGCTATGCATAAGTAAGCACGTCATTTTGTGAGTCACTGAGGATTTCTATGCATGAGTGACTGTTCCTCTGCTTGAATATGAATAAATAACATCCAGAGCCTCCAGTCATTCTAAAAAGGTTTAATCAAGGCTATCAAATAACTGGATTGTCAAAAAAGATAGCTTGCTGAATTTATTCATGAGGTTTCAGGGACTGAAGTAAATTCAGCATCCTAGCAGTTTCTCCCAGGTCCTTTAAAGTTGCTGAAAGATCAGAGACAGACACTTAATTAAGATCCTTAAAAACATAAGACCAAAACAGGATCACTGGTGTGAGAGGTGCAAGCGATGTGTTCAGAGTCCTGTTGGTGTACCCCCTACTGTGGGACACTCTCAAGTTCAACAAGCATCCCCGTGGTCACTGGTGGATCTCTCTAGCTTTGCATGGCATCGGGCGTTGACTCTAGCATCCATCTGTTGTTGGGGATAAGGAGAGGACATATAAGCTATGAGTGACAGCCTGCAAATGCTCACTGGGGGTACCAGAAGAACACAGGTGTGAGAATTTCTGAGCAAGCTCCCTGAGCATATGTTAACATTATGTTTTACCTGGTCATGTTTTCATACTGGGCTACTAAGTCTGGCACTTTCAGCAAGACACTTGCCCAGCCTGCCCCTGCGTCCCACTGCCCCTGCTGTCACCCTGCCTTGCCTCATCTCCACCACCTCACGCTGGGACCCAGGATGTTTGTGTCACAGCCTCCCTCACTTGCAGGTCTGTCATGTCATCACTCCCACCCCTTATGGTGTGACACAACTGGAAGTTGAATGAGACACGCAGGCAATTACGTAGGTGAATGTAGAGATGATCCAGGAATGAATACAATACACATAATTAAGACACCTGAAGGTTCTCCACAGAGGTCAAGTTAGGAACAAATGAATGGTTGAAAGGTTTGTGCAGTGGTTTTGGAACATAAGTTACGATGGTGTCTGCAGGATCAGCAGAACAGTTGGGTCACGTGGCAGGGTGAGAGCCTGGCTGCAGCCCTCACGGGCTGTATGCAGACCTGAGTACTGCAGCCAGCCAAGCTCTTCAGTCCTGGGTCCTCCTGTCCCTCCCCATGGAGGACGGGAAACCCCTCAGCTCCCAGGAGAACCAGGCGTTTCTGCAATACGCTTGTAGCAGGCTGAGCTCTGAGTAAATGGGCTTCTGCTATGAACTTACCAGACCTTTTCTAAAAGACTGTGGTTTTTCACCATGGGTGTCACAAAATTGGTGAGTCTGAGTTTGACCCTGAGAGGGCAAGAGGCAGGTTTGGAAGCATACCCATTAGGGAATGGTGTCATATTTTTTTTTCCTTTTGTAATGCTGTAGGCCTGAGCATAAGGAGTCTTAGTGAGTATCTGTGCTGTGCATCTCTTCAAGAGCACTGGGAGGGTGTCCTGAAGGAAGACTAAAGAAATTACATGTTCCTTCCACTGAGTAACCCGCTCAGTCATTACATCAGACCTTCTTGGATTCAGCTTCAGCAGTTGCTCTTCAGCCTGGTGTTGATCTCATCCAAGTGTTTGGGTAGCTGGCAGATGGCATTCTTTGCAGCTGAGGTGAAACTAATGTAAAGTTTGGAGTGATTTTCTTATTGCCGATGCTTTATTGCTATGTGGCAATGTACACCAGAGGCTTACAGAGAGCTCTGTGTGACACAGCCTGTCTAAGAATAAAGCTGGAGCCAAGGTGCTGAAATAAAAGCAGTTATTGAAAGCTAGTCAAATATGGTCTGCAGAGAGTTTGCTGCCCTATCTCTGTTGTGCAGGTACATCTCTTGTGGAGCTGTTGCAGCTAATAAATAGGGTGCGGGAATACTGCGGACATCCTTGGGAAAGAAGGACACAGAGTTAAATGCAGATAAACATGAAATAAAATTCTCCAGCTTGGAAATGGGTTGCCACACAATTCTTACCACCTTTCCTGGGGGGACTTTTACAGAAACAGACCTTCCACCTTCATTCTTTGATAGAAGGTGGCACCTCCCATAGCCTCATAGACATTAGCAGCCCTCCTGTTGCCTGAAAGATAACAACCATGCTGCCTGCCGAATCACTGACTGACAGGGTTGTGAGGTTTTCCCTAGCAGAGGCTTGTTGGCAGCTGACTGATGAGCAAAACCCCTTGGCCAGCCCTGGGTAATCCCAGGGATGCCCATGCTGTGACTGGCAGCTTTGGGGTTCTGCTCTTACCGGGCAGGCAAGAGAGGTCTCCTGGGCAGCGGCTGGAGCTTGTGGTGGCTGTGCCACAGGTGTTGGCTCACATCCTGGTTTCTGCCCTGAGTGTGTGGGACATGGCTGTTGGCTTCTGCTTCTGGCTGTGGGTCCTTAGCGATATAACCTTGCTCCAGTCCTTGGTCCTAACAGGTGGGCAAGATTGGTTGCACAGCCTAAGGCTGGCTTTTCAATCTTCTGTCAACCCACATAGTTACTGGGGTGTAGTGGTAAATTCCTGGTCACTTGCTGGTCTGCAAGCCTAATCCTTTTTCTGCGTTTTCAGCTCCTAGCTGTGTTTGCCTTTCCCATTGCAGCTTTTCATGTCTCTCATGCTGATTTCAGAGCAGATTCATACAAACTAGTTCTTACACAAGAAATTCAAATTGCTGAAGATCTTCTATTTGTATTTGTTTTTTGTTTGGGTATTTTTGCTTTGAAATAGTAACTCATTCAACAAAAGTGGATGAGAGAGAGAGGCTGGATCAATGGACAGAGGCCAACTTGATGGGGTTCACCAAGGCCAAGTGCTGGGTCCTGCACCTTGGTCACAGTAACCCCAAACAATGTTACAGGCTTGGAGCACAGTGACTGGGGAGTTCCCTGGAGGAGAAGGACCCGGGGGTGTTAGACAGCTGGCTGAACATGAGCCGGCAGTGTGCCCAGATACAGCCAACAGCATCCTGGCCTGTATCAGGAATAGAATAATCAGCAGGAGTAGGGAGGGGATAGTTCTGTTGTACTCAGCTCTGGTGAGGTCGCACTTTGAGTGCTGTGTCCAGTTTTGGGCCCCTTGCTACAGGAAGGATGTTGAGAAGGATTGTGTCCAGAGAAAGGCANCTACAGGAAGGATGTTGAGAAGGATTGTGTCCAGAGAAAGGCAACGCAGCTGGTGAAGGGGCTGGAGCACAAGTCCCATGAGGAGCAGCTGAAGGAGCTGGGGCTTTTAGTCTTGAGAAAAGGAGGCTGAGGGGAGACCTTATCACTCTCTACAACTACCTGCAAGGCAGTTGCAGAGATGTGGGGATTGGTCTCTTCTCTCAGGTGACAAGCGATAGGATGAGAGGAAATGGTTTCAAAGTGCACCAGGGTAGGTTTAGGTTGGATATCTGGAAGAATTTCTTCAATGAAAGGGTTGTCAAGCATTGGAACAGGCTGCCCAGGGAGGTGGAGGAGTCGCCATTCCTGGGGCTGTTTAAAAGCTGTGAAGATGAAGTGCTTAAGGACGTGATCTAGAGGTGGACTACTCAGGATTAGTCTGTGGTTGGACTCAATTATCTGAAGTGTCTCTTCCAACCCGTGTGATTCTATGGATTCCTTACTGATGGTGGAGCTGTGCCAGACTTACCTGTCTGGCTATAAAACAACTGGTCTAGCAGAGTAGTGAAAGCTAGCACACTTTTGCAATGCTTGGGCATTAATTAACAGAATATCTGTGCGTATGCATGATATGATTTAGCAGGCAATGTTTATTTGATGGCGTGTGGAAGATGTGAAATCTTATGTTAAAGCTAATATTTGGCATAAGAATTAAGAGCACTTTGCCTGCTTAAAGTATGTTGTAGTTTTCACATGAAATACAATAGAGATGTAAAAAACTTGGAGTTGGTTTTGCTATGCTCCAGGAAGTAGCCATAGGTTAGCAAATTTTAGACAGTATGCTTTTTTATCCCCTTGATGTAACCTAAAAAAGTAGCTCTAGTAATCTAATTAGATATTTAGAGTAGTTGAACGTTAGAACGATTCATATCGTGTAAAAAAACCCCCAAATAACCAGCTCTTTACTTGAGGAGGAAGTCACCTCTTTGATAAAACTAGTCAGTATATTACAGCTTCCAAATTTAAGTCACAACACTGTGCTTTTCTTATACATGAGTTGCATGCAATTATTGAGAATATCTAACATATTTTGTCTGCACTGCAAGTTGAGCGTCCATCAGCAGTACATTTATTTCCCCAACGTAAATCTTCTTCTGTATGAATCTTGGGTTCTCTAATGTTAGTGAACAGCAATGCTTGTTAGGAAAAAATGAGATGAGGACAGTCATGGATAAAATAAGAAATAAATATTAATTGTGGAATTCTTTATTTAAAAACAATTTTAAAGTACAATTACAAATATACTCAATAGCTAGAAAATTTGCATGTTGTCATGCAGCCTTGGAATTAATGAATTGGATTTCTTCTGTTTGGCAGTATCTGCCCTGCAAGCTTTTAGTATTTCAATAAATCATATCTACTCATGAGAGTAGCTTGACACTGGTGCTAATTGAATGCTACTGGATTGTTAGCTTTGATCTGTGATGAGGTTTCCATGGTGATATTGCCAGATGAGACTATGGCCACTACACAATTTCTTTGTGCTGATGTGATTCTGAACTGCCTACTTAGCTGAGGATGAAATCCCAGCTCTGCTGAAAATGAGTGGGAGTTTGTTGTGGATTTCAGTGAATCTGATACTGTCTCTATCATGACTGGATTTGGAAACATGCTCTGGAGTAGTATAGGTCCCAAATGAAGGCACTCTGTAGTCAAAATAATACTTTTGTTTTAAAATGACCACTGTGCTGCTTGAAACCGGGTGGGCTCTGCTGACATTGAAACCCATTTCCAGGCTGGCCATGTCTCCACAAGAAATAAGTTATGCAAGCTGTTTCCCTCATAACCTAAACCCTTAATCTGTGCTTATGTGATTTCATTGCCCTTAGAATGAAGTGGGACGTTACTGCGTAAAGGATCATAAAAATACAGAAGATGGTTCCCTCTCAAAGAGCTTACTGCTGGATATGGATGAGCTTATGAGAAACACTGGCAAAGTATGAGGTAAGGAGAATTGGCAGTGATCAAAGCAAATCGTCTGCCTGACTACTTTGGGTTTGCCCTTTGAATAACTGACATTGGTTTGAAGGAGGCTTTTGAAGGAAGGAAAGTGTGGAAGAAAGCGTGACTGCTTTGGGAAAGTGAGTGGGCAGCAGAAACTGGCGGCATGGGCAGAGGGACGGTGAGGTGGGTGAGGATGCAGCAGTGGCAAACCCAAGAGAGATTGTAATGCCTCTCAAGGTGAAGTTGGCAGCAAAAATTTGGTGTGACCGGTAAGGAAGAGCTAGGACAGGGATATAAACAAAGCGGGGGAAAAGGGCCAAGATGATGATCTTACTGTAACAGTACTCTGAATTAGCCTAAATATGGCCAGGACAAGACAAAAGGAACCTCCCATAAATACACGAGGTAGATAAAGCTCCCATTAGGACATGAGATGAGTTCCTAGATAAGATTTTCTTTTAGGTGCAAGTGTGGTTAAAGTCTGCAACTTTCAAGAGATTATGTGAAAAGAAATTGCCAAGCTTTAGATGTGGCCAGTGTATGAGAATTTCTTAAGGGCTCCAAATATAAAACAGTTTTCAAAATTTGCTACCTCTTTATGCTGGTGAGGTGGCCTTGTATCAAATAAAAAATAGAGAAGCATTTCTCTAATATTTCAATTGGTTTTTAAAATTGAGAATGGGACAAGGGACATGGTTGACTGTAGAAGGTCAGAAGATCTCTTGAGGAAGGATGTGAGCTGTGATTTTTACCATCCATTCTTTTGGACTGATAAGTAGCTGTTTCTCCAGCAAGGAAAATGTCACAAATAATTTCCCCTTCCTTGATCCTTGAGTTAAAGTTGAACTATTAGTGTGTTGAAAGGTTTAAGAAAGAAACTTAAGGAAAGTGAGAAAAGATGTATTAATGATAAAGGTACATATTTTAAGAAATAGCTTTGTATTTATTGCAGAAACTTCTTTTGTCTTTCCATTTTCTTTGTTTTTCCACAACTCTGTTGTGCCGGTTTTGCATTTAGTGCTTTCATTCGTGTAAATATCGAGTAAATCCAATACACTTGAGGAGACACCAGTGTTTTTCTAACTCGACCGCAGAGGAGTGTTCTCATGGAGCAGCGATGACCTCTTGTGGTCATTCCGTTAAGCGTCAGGTTTGTCCCATGCACAGAGGAGTTCGGATTTTTATTGAATTAAGGAAAGTCACCACACTGGCTGCAACACTGTTTCTACACAAGTCCCGTTTTTAAGCGGGGCTAAGAGCTTACTTTGAGAGAGAAGGTTTGCCTCTTCGCTAGTATTCCACTCATGTTGAGGTCAATGTTCTAAGCTTAAATGGGATTGACTTATCTTTTTTTAAATCCATAAAAGTGATAGCAAATAAACTTTGTGCCATTAAAGCCTTCTAGCTAAATGTTCCTATCAGTCTAAATGTGAGCAACCCTGAAGTTGTGGCACTGTGCTAGTATACAGCAAAGTACCCTGTTTTCACTGTTTGTGCTGACTGAAAATTCCTTTCTTATAAATAATCCTCAGGTGGTGGCTAGTGTTTTTAGTGTTTTTTCATGCACACAATGTTCAACTGGAGTTACAAAATTACGTTTAATCCTGTAAAAAGGTTGTACTATTTAAGTTGAAATCGTTTATGTCCAACTGTGGTCTGAAAGTTAAAAGTTTTTCAACCAACTTGAAATGTGGTTTAAAACACCAGTAGATTTAAGGAAGGAAACTATCTCTCTTTTGTATCTCATCAAAAGCATGGCTGGACTTCCTTTCTGCCTCTGCTAGGTCAGGCAGTATGCCGTGAAATGTGATGTGTACGGAGGCCCCCGTGGCTGTGTACAGACCTGAGTTATGTCGTTCTTCTTTTGTTAAGCCTTGCCAGCTTTAATATAAAGTCTGTAGCTTGAAGATTGGGAAGTTTCCATCTTTCTGGTGGGTGATGCTAGCACAAAGCAAAGCTCTTGTGCTTCAGGATTTAAGACAGTAATTTCTGGAAGGCAATATAGTATGAGCTAGAGGCAATGATGAGAGGATAAATCACCTCACATCAGCTTATCATAGGGCTTTTTATTCCTTCCAATGTCTCCCCTTGTTTTGACCACTCAGGGGTAGCTTGCTGATTCACATAGATTGTATGTCTGCTAAAATACATCCATTTCCAAGGTCCTGTGAATAAATCACTTGGATGAGTATCAGAAAAATCTTCACCAGAAGAAAGCAATTTTCTTTCTGCACAAATCACTTTGAGATGCACAAAGGCAATGCAAATATTTCCTAAATAGTGTGGAAATGTTGCCACTGCCTGGGGGCTGCAGCACACCAACTATGTGATAGGATTATTTTCCACCTGCCCAGGTTGCTGTATCTCCATGGTTAGTAAGCACAGTGCTCTAGCAGTGTGACCTGGCCTGGTGTACAGGACTAATCGGTGTCTCCAGGACATCAGGAGGTCAGCAGGAAAACCAAATCTAGAAACCACCACATGCACAGTAAATGAGGCGTGAAGCAGTGCTTACACGCAAGCATTGTCATGGTCTGTTCCAAATCCCCATCAGTGATGGACTGCCCATTGTTCCTTCTCTCCTACCTGCCCGTTGCCCCGACTCCCAGGTTGCCAACAGACATGGGGGACAAACGATGGATTTTCTTCTTTGGGTTTGGTTTTCTTTTTTCCAGGAGTCAGTGGCCTTCCAGTTCTGAAAGGCAGAGAAATGTTGCAATGTGGCTACTCCTTTTAAGCTCCCTTCTTGATTTAGAATACTGTGAGGGAACTTTGGTCACATCTCTGGGGTCAGCACTTAGAAACATGAGGGCACCCTGAAGTAACTTATATGAGCAGTCAGTCCCTCAGGGGGCTGACCCACAGCCACAGATTAACTCTGAAGATGTCTATTGAGGGCTTCCTTGTACTGAGGGATTGGCTAGCTACCAGGTACCACATAATTGCCCTGAAAGTTTTAAATAGATTTACAGAGGAAGTGGAGCATTTTCGTTTTGATGCACTTTTTCTTCTGCTTTAAAATAGAGAAGGAAGATATAGATGATTCCTGCCTGAAGAGAAGGCACATCCAGAAGACCTTTCAGCAACAAGAAAGCTGCCAAATAAATCCCCTGATCCTAAAAGGTGATGACAATGGTAATATTCTTTCAAAAGCAGGACATTGGCAGAAAAGTCACAAGTGTAGCTCCCTCGCTCTCTCTCTAACAACTGAACACACACACATCACTGATCATCCACAGCTCTTAAGGTGCAGTGTTTCTCAGTCACAGGCTGCCTTCCCTTTGCCCCTGCAGTACGCTTCCCCCCTCCAAGGGTGAGGAGAGGAGGCTGTGAGGTTTCTCCTGCCTCAAGGTAGAGAGAAAGTCTCCATTTGCTTTCTCTGACCCCTTTGGAGGTCCCAACAGACAGAAGGGTTGATGGCTTCGTGACAAATCTTTTCAGCCTCTTGTCTTTCAAAAACTTGCCTTAAGGCTGATTCTCTAAAAGTTGGATTGTGGAAGACTTGATATTTGATAAATATAATAAAATATTTCTCTTGGACCAGTCTGGGCTATGTGGAAGCAAGCAGGCATTTGGGGAGGAAAACGTCTTGTTAGCTTCTATGTGTCACAGCAGGTAGTCGCATCCAGTTACTAAACCAGGTGCTCCTTTTAGGACCAAAGTGTTCAAGGTAAAGAAACCAGAACAAGGCCATGTTATGCCTAGGGAGAAGAACCCTAATTAATTCTTCTTTAAATGCATAGTTTATGTTCATTGATAACCCTGGTCATCCAGCTTTACCTCCTATTGAAACATTTTGCTTTTTTTCACTGGCAGTTTGGATATTAAGAGAAATGTTCTTTATTGTGGAAGTAACTTTTGCCTGTGATCATGGGTAGCTTAGGAGTCAACTAATGAATTTCTACAAATGTTCTTTGAAGATCAAAAATGAGTTTGTAAAGTACAAGAAAGGTAATGGAATATAAAACCCTATATAAATTATTGAAATGCAAATAAGTTGAAAAATTACCTTTTTTCTGTTAATGTCTCCTAAAACATGGACCTAGGAGCGACATCTGATATTCTAAACAATATTAACAATTTAAATGTTAATAAACATTGCCAGCATTGTAGGAGATCAGAATAGGTGATCATAATGGACCCTGTTACAGGAATCCTAATTTGCCTTTGCAATCTGTAACAAAAACAAACAAACCCATACTGACTCCAGAAAAGCCTTTTCTTCTCCCAAGACAATATTATAATGAACCATTACATTGACTTGTATGACAACAAAACTTTTAGTCTAGTCACAAACAGGAGCTTTTAGGCAAGATATTGAGTAAGGCATATGGCAGATAAAGGTGCAATGTAATAAGGGGATGTGAGCAATTTGAGTTTAACTCTGTCAGACAAACAGCAGTGTTATTGCAAACAGCTGTGCTCAATGCTATATGCGGGAAAAAACCCAAAACCTCTACATCAGAGGTTAAAACTAGAACTTGATGAACAAACTTCCTTGAATTTTGTGCTAAAAGTACTTATAAATCATTCATCAGTTCTTATCCTGTGTGGGCCATTTCTCTGTCACTCTAGCATGGACCATTTCTCTGGTGTTCTAATTGTACTGGTGAAGAGTTTATGAATGTATGAGATAAGACACAATACAAAGGATGAGGCTATTAGCTAAACTCTAAATGCAGTGCCTGAAGTATTTGAGAGATGAATTCAGAACGTTCACTTTTAAAGACAAGCCTTGTAGAAGGACAAAGATCTAAAGCACGAAGAGGATGAGAAATGATAATAGCCCAAAATTAATAAAGCCCATCTGAGTTCTTTCAAATTCTAAGTAATGATTATGTGTATTTGTTCCTTAAACTCTGTGTTCAAAGTCTTCACAGACTGCAGTCTGAGCTACAGTCCAGGTAACAAATGTAATTCCACTTAATTTAAAGAAAGATCCATCAAGTGGAATAAGAAAATGAGACAACAAAATCATGGGCTCTCATCTTGTTTACCTGCTCAGGACTCCTAGGATTCAGTGCAATTTTCTTTCTAACCAGTGATTAAAATACTATTTGAAGAGGAATTTTAATATCTACATATGAAAGTGCTTCCTTTGAGCAGTAGCGCTGCCTCTAAGAACCTGTTCAGTTACAGATTTGAGCAGCAAACAAACTTTAATAGCATATGCTGGTGCATCATAAAAAATGCTTAATGTGACACAGCTACACAGCATTCCAGCCATAACCTGTAAAGGTGGAAGTCTGGATGTACTGAGCTTATAAAACCATCTGTGACAGCACCATCTGGTGTCTTCCAATAATGCTATTTATACTATTTTTAGGAGGGGGGAAGGAAAGAAATATCCTGTCAACTTTTAAAGCTAAGTTTGGATATAGAAAAAGGGGATTTCCTGGATCATCTAGTCCAAACACTGCTATTGCATGGTGTCATTTAATAATTCCTTCACATCAGTTTATCATGTCTTCTTTAATTCCAGATAGTTAACTAGAAACTTTCACAGTTCTGTTAACTTACAACTTTCCTCCATTTTTTGCATATATTCATTCAGGCATGATCAATTTGTGGTCTCTTTCTGAAGTGCCAAATCCTGAATTGCTATTTTCCTTCCACTGCGTTTAGCCTTCCTGATATATCAGTAGAGAGCAATCACACTGCCTTTGGCCTTCCCCTTGGTGCCAGGCTTGTAACTTTTTAATAAATAATTCTTCATTCTCTCATTTTCCTAGCTTCCCTTTCTGCATGTTCTGCAAATGCAGCTCCACATGACTCCAGGTGGGCTTTCCTGAGGCCTTGTGTGAGAAGATTTGTATGCCCCCCATCACTGCTGATCCTGCCCGCTAATGCATTTTAAGGCTACATTTGAAGTGGCTGGACTGGTTAATGGGATCTTTGTGACATTGACATCCTCATGAATTAATATCCCAACCAATGAGCTTCCAGTTAAGAGCAGAAATTTGTAAATTCATGACCTGGCATAATGTACTATTGAATTTTATCACATCTCTGGCAGATCAATAAGGTTCTCATGTACTCCATACGTGCCTTTCTCTCTATTGCCAATGGCACCTTAATTTATGTCATCAATGAGTTTCCCATTTTGTTTGCATGCACTGTGGTCATTAATGATCATGTTAACTATGATCAATCCCAGGAATCTCTCCTGAGTAACCTCACACGCCTGTTTTTAGCAGAACGTATTACTGTCTTCCTTTTGGCCAAGTGTCTGCCTGTGCCACTTGTGTGCTACAGTATAAATGCTCCACTGGAGTTCATCAGCAAGGTCTCTTAGTATAGGAAGATGCCCCCTTAATTCAGGTATATGCTTCCTGTCTCTCAAGCAAGACCAGGAATGTCTGCAGACATCAGAATTGAGCCATATGCACATTTCCATCGTTACTTTAGGTATATCTATTTTTCATTACCGCATTCGGAGATTTGCTGGTGGAAGTCTTGACAAAGATTAGCATCTCAGTGTCACTGGGTATACTCAGATTTTATCTGCATGTGATTCCTTTATGGAAGTGTAACAGTGTAAAGGAAATGTCACTTGTAAGCAATCTCTGAGTCATAGTTGGGATGTGCGTGTGTAACTTGGCCCCTCTCGCACACCTATTATACTGGCAATTAATAGCTTCATTTTGGCAATGGTGGGAGAGTTTTAGGGACGTCCTCTCAAAAGCTGAGTCTCACACAAGAAAATCTTTTATTGTGGGTATACCAGTAGCCTTGGCAGGGTGAACACTGTATTTTGTAGCTCTGCACCCTTTTCTGCTGGTGATTGCTTAAGGAGCAAGGCACAGGATGTCTGTTGAACAAGGAGTGAATACTACATGTTCTGCAGCATATTCACTGATGTTTCGATGAAAAGTGTGAAGTGGGATGCTGCCACTAATTGGAAAACTCCAGTAATATTTAATATATAACATAAATATATAATAGAATATAAAAATATATATATATAATCTGTATTAAATGTATAATAGACCATGTATTTTTCTGCACCGGCATTGAACTCTGTATTTCTTTTAGGCATTAGAGAATGGCATGTAGCTGGCAGCCTCTACTTCCTAGATTTATCATTACACCACAGAAGTTATGAGGCATCGAACTAGCACTTAGAATGACTCTCTTCATTCCAGATAACTTGAACTTCCAGTATGAGGCACAGATGATCTCTAATCACACATCTCTGTGCAGCTTCTGCAGCAGGTTCCACTCTACGCAGTCTTGGCTAATACATTTCCAATTTGTCTGCGTTTTTTGGAAAGGAGCTCTGTTATAAGTTACAACTTCTTTTAGGTTCTTCACAACACTTCTTGTGGAAGATGATTCAAAAGCTAGGAACTGGCACTGTTTTGGAGCTTGGATTTCCTGTGGGTTTAGAAATTCTACCTCAGCAGGACTCTGCTTCACTCTGTGTGTCTGTCAGCACCAGAACAGCTAGTACAGATGCAGAGATCTAAATCTGAGCCTTATCCCACACTTAAGCTAAAGGCTGTCTCCAGTCAGTCTGGCTGACCGCTCAAGAAAAAAGATGGAGAGGAACCTGGATCTGATGCTAATCACAGTATTTCCCTCTCCCCTCCCCCATGCTGTAGGCTATGGAAGATGGTAAGCTTCTTAATAGCAGGACCAAAGTAGGTCCACATAAATCTTTGATAGATTTGGTTACATGCGTTCTGCCTTAGAAGGAGACAGGTAGGAAAGTACAGTGAGCACTTGTAAGGGCATTACTGGTGCCCCGCCGGAGAAACCGCCTGGTTGGGATGGTTGGAAATGCCGGCTCAGCGCTGACACCTGCTACCCTGCAGAACTGGGGCTGGATTTTGTCAGGGCTGCATTTTTTTCTTCTCTGAGTAAGACTTTTAAATAATTCACTTTATAGGAGAGGAAGGAAAATAACCTCCTAACAGGAGAGAAGAAACTTTTCCATATGTTTACACTGCAAAGGCAAAGCCGATGTTTTGACTGAGAGCTCAGTAAGCCTCTGCATGCGAGGCATGAGAAATGTGGGAAATGCTGAAAGTTTAAGGGACCCGAGTGAGCCATTACAGAGGAAAAAGACATTGCAGAAAGGAGATGTGTTTCTTTCAAACGTTCTTTATTTTTAAGAAGCTGTAATAGAAGAAGCAGCAGGAAGGTGTTCATGAGCAGCAATCTCCTAGGTTCTTGTAGTTTACAAAAAAAATCTCTTTAGGAAAAGCAGATGCTAAACAAACATGATAAGACATGGCAATTTTTGCCTCTGGGACACAGGGAGCACCATCTCACTGTGAAAGCTTAATAAGGATCAAACAAGATAAAGCTCCTTTCAATTCTTTCCATAATTTTTAAATGAAAATGTCACTTTCCCTATAAATTCTATTGAACCTTTCCTATGGCTCCACTGAGGAGTTTATCTTGGCGGCAACACAGTTTTTTTCTGGAACTTTACTTGTAAGTAAGATTCCTTTAGAATGTCAGACCATTATCAAGAATATGAAATTGACCTAAGTAAATTAAACCAGAGCTGCAGTAGCAATGATAGTAATTCAAGCAGCGCTACAGAACAACAAAACTGCATTCAGATCTAAGGCAGGATTCTGTAATAAAGTGACAGGCAATATAGCTATTGGCATATGAACAGGAAGATGGATGGAGTATTAACAGTGTCAGGTCAAGAAATGATGTATTGCTCAATTAATTCTCAAAATGAACAAACTTATTGTGTTGGGCTTTTTTAACTCAAAGCACAGTATTGACAGCAAATGGGTGAGGCAATGGTATTGCTTTATCCTCTGTGTGGTCTCCCGGTGTTAACATCTCTTCTGTTCTTCTCCAGCTGTAAACAAGAATCAATTTCAGTCTCATAGCTAGGGAAGGCAAAAGAACTCATTTTCCTGAGCACCTGCAGAGATGTATCATATTTCAGTCAACTTTCCCTGCTGTCCATCAGCATCAAGAAACCTTCAGGCTGAAATGAAGTTAGCACTAACCTCAAGTCACTCCCAACTGGGACCTGTTGAGGCCCTACCCCTGTGGAGACTCATGACACTCAATGCAGAGGAACAAAGCTGCCAACTGAAACCTCCAAAGAGGAGAGAGTGAGCACTGGGATTTCTCAGCTACCCTGTGGTATGCATTTCTCGTATGTTTCCTTTTGCCTGTGCCCAGCTCAACGCAGCATCACTGACTTCTGGGTGTATCCAGGTCATATATACAATAAGGCATAAAGTTTGTATGCTCTGAATTGGTTGCTGGAGGATCTTTCCATTAACAGTAAAGCGTAGCAATGCACCTAGTTTAGGCTTTCTTCAATACTCTGCAATGCCATCTTCAGCGTTCTGGGTTAAGATTCCTAACTTCTGGGTAAAGCCCTACTTCAGCAGAATTTAGGTGGTCTAGTCTTTAAAAGCCTTCTGCCGTTTTACCTCTTGGCAGTGACTGTCCCAACAGGCTGACAGAGGTCCACAAACACTGTGGGATTCCATAACAGGGGGGCTTAGCAACATGGAGGAGAGTCCTCACCTTTCACTGAAGCAGTTTCTAGCCATTCTCTTTGAGATAACTTGTTACGATCAAATTAAAATTACCTTCTAAACCTAAAGGCTATAAGCTAATGAATTTTACCTTCTGAAAGGGCAATCTGAGAAAATACTGTGGCACGTTGTAGAGGTAGTCGTGTTGTGAATTTCAATGTCATTTTCTCACGGTCAGCTGTCACCTTAATCTAGCTTCTGAGTTTCTGTATATCAAGAATCTGAAGCTGGAGTTCCCCACATGACACTTCTCTTCTATGTACTGACCACATTTCACACGCTCAAGTCTGAATATGGTGGTCTTATAACTTTCTACAAGGTATAGTTCAGCTGGGATTATTCTCACTTCAGAAACATGGAAAATTTATTAAAATCACATATAAGATCCAAAATTCAGAGATTTGCCCCAGTGCTACAGACACTGTAAAATGATTTTCAATAGCATATAAAAGTAGAGATTGTGCTTTTTACTGTAATCCAGGCAAGGTGATTTGTGATCATGCTGGATGAATGCCTTGTTATGCCTCTGTGGAGACTGGAGTGCAACAAAACTCCCAGGGTTTGGTTTGTTGGGGTTTTTTTGAAGGAGAGAGCATAGGCTAGGGTAAGGTGGTGACAAATGTCTTGCTGGCCTGAGAGGAAACTCATTTACAGCTGCTTGGATGTTCATTGAAAGTACAGTGTTCTTGTGCCCCAGGACCACAGCAGAGCTCTGGGGAGCCAGGCAAAGGGAGGATCTCAGATGTTCCTGTAAAAAGAAACAAATAATATGGGAAGAAACACCATCAGCTATTATACCAAACTGGGTGATTCTAAGTCAGAACATTGGCCTACTTGATTATAGTTCAGCTTTCAGCAACAAAAACAATCAAGTATTCTGTTGGTTTTATTCAGGAGTGCTTTTAAGGTGAGAATTTACAATATGGATTAAAAATTAATTGTGAAGAATTTCCACTTAAAGCATGCTTTCCAACTTTTTTGTTTGTTTTGGGGTTTTGTTTAATTTGAATCTAAGAGTAGATTGTTTTTCACTTCCCAGGACAGCCTCACTTTTCTCCAACAGAGTGTCAGTATTTAACCAGCTACTTGCATTGTCTAGTCTAAAGTTATTGTCACGCCTTTATCCACTAGCTTCAAGAGCTTATTAGTGCCTGCTGTTACATCCCTGTGATGGTACTTGCTCAATGTAATCGTATCGCCTCTGTTCTTTCAAAGCTGAATAGGCTGGGCACCTGAAATCTCTCCCTGGAGAGGAATTGCTTCAAATTATTTTCAGTGTTTCTTTCTTAACCTTCTCTAGTATTTCAATACCCTTTTTAAAATGCAGATACCAAAACTGGACAGCTTCCAGTGTCTGTCTCACTCATGCTTCATGCAGAGAGAAAAATTGCCTCCCTACACCTACTTCTTGCTCCCCTGAAATACCTGAGGATAGCTCCATCCTCTTTAGGCCCCTTTTCCTTTGGATTATACCATAGTTCCTTCCTACTCTGACCCCCAAATCGTTCACTGTGTGCAGAGTAAGCCCCACACTCCCCAGTTCTTCTCCAGAGTGGCTGGCAGCTTTGGTCGCCTAGAATCCTATTTTTGCATTGAACTCCATTAAACCACGTTCTGTTTTAACAAAGCTGGTCCTTAATAGGCTACATGTGCAATGGGAATGTCATGTATCATTGAGTAACACGCCTTTCAAAAACCTGTGTAACTTTACCAACCACATTGATAAATCCTTCACAAAAACATCAATCATGTTTGCTTGGCAGGCTGCGTCCTGTAAAAACAAACATTACCCATGCATTGGATTATTTTTTTTCTCTCTTGTTTTTCATGGGGTTGGTTAAGGTTATGGTAACCAACCTGTAACTACCTGGTCACCATAATTAGTTTTCCTGGATCTGATTAGGAATCTGAAGACTCAATCATTCAAGATTTTCCTGTTATGCCAAGATTTGAAGTAGTGTGAGAGAGCTGGTTATTCTCCCTGCCCTTTCCGCCCACTCTTTGGGGATTCACGTGTGCCATTTTTCCAGGCCAGCTGGTTTTTCTATGTTCATAGGAGATGCTTCTTAATCTCTTTCATGAGTCCGTAATCTGGCAAACACATCCTCCCTGTACGAGTTATAATTGACACTTTTTTGCCTTGCCTTCTAATAATACTTCTTACTCTCCCAAATATGCAAATGCTTTATTGACCACAGCCCTTCCAGGCATGGATTTTCCCCTTACAGCTTTTGCTTCCCTTATGAAATATCAACACTTTCTAATTAACATTGATTGCCATCTACTTTTGTCTCTCAATGTTAGTTCTACATGCTATTTTTTTTCTTAGTTGCTGACTTTGCTTCTCTAGGAACGGACTTTGAAGGCAAGTTGTTCCCTTGCTTCACGGTAGACTTTTTGGCAACCCACCATATTTCCCTGTACTTCTCTATTCTATCCCCCTATTTGCCTATACATTTTCTCCCGAATTATCTTTTTTCAACTTGGGGGAATAACGTTTTCAAAGCTCTCTCTATTAATCTTGTGTGACGTCCTTCCACTACTGAACATACTTATGGAAAAGCAGGATTTTTGATACTCGCTCGGTGTAGGACAGACACAGAGTTGTGTTATGAACCTTTTGCAAGGCATTTGAGTCTTGGCCAAAGCTCTTTTGCAGTGTTTTATACATTAGAAATCCCCAAGTCTGGGATCCACTGAGCCAAAATTAAGCTATTCTTTCTTGTCTTTGGCGTTTGAGTGTTGGGGGAGTGCAGCTCTCCCACTCTGAGGTTTTACTTCTGAGGTTCTCTCTCCCAGTCAGCCATACACCCAGTTTTGGTGAAGGTGCCCGTCAGCAGTCATTCGACAGGTGTAGTAAGCCCACCTGATCTGTGGGCAACGATCCCTGTAAGCTGTGAGGCACAAATACACCATGAGCTTCACGTTTGCAACGTAACTGATCCCACAGCGGCCGGGAGGGGGTGTGAAAACCTCCGTTACAGCCGCGCCTTGGAGGTGTGAGGGGCGCCCAGGCTCCAGCAGGCAGCCAGCCGTTGGCCTGGGCTCCAACGGCCGTGGCGGGGTTCCCCCGCGCTGCCGCCCCTCTGCCGGCAGG
>VZTU01006435.1:239260-352870 GCA_013400835.1 Zapornia atra | reverse complement strand
GGGTGGTATAATGTCTTTTTCACTTCTCTTTTTAATGTGCCTTGCACCTGTTTTTCATCTCTTTAGAAGGATTTTTTTTCCCTTTCTCCCCATCCCTTACCAAGCTGACAAAAGTAGCCAAAAGCTATTGGACTGTACTTAACTGTGGTTGCTTTTCCTTTGCAGCTAAATCTGGGTTTAAAGAGCACCTCCTATCTGCTGCTCCAGGTCTGTTGGCTTGGAGGAGTGAGACTCTAGCAATGAGGAAGTGTGGCAGTGCTGTTTATAAGCAGAAGACTGCCGAGCTGGGAAAGCACATTTGCTATGCGTAGAATGCCTTTGTGCTGGACACTCCTAAGTCTTCTTCATGAGTTCTTAAAAGACTAAATTATGGTCCCCTCTATGTAATGGAGGCTGATCCTGTGCTTTTGCAGAAGATTAAGTTTCTCCCACTGGCTGCTAGAAAAACTGTTGGGGAATTTTTCCATAGAACTGTTTTTCTTTGTGAAGTGAAATGGATTTTCAACAAAGACTATATTGGAAAGTTATTGGTCTCCAGAAAAGATCTTACAGTTCTGAGTTTGAGTAAGGTTTTATTTTAGTAAATGTTTAATGTATCAGAATTTCAGATTCAGAGAAGTTTGGGTTTCCCTTTCTTCTTTCTTTTTTTTAATGATATCTGACATCTTAATCAGCTTCTACCAACTTTAGGCACTAGTTCCACCCCAGAGCACAGATCTAACGTTTTCCTGACTCAACTGCTCTACTTCTCCAAGAATGAATGCACATGTTTGATTATGAGTATTATTTAAGGAAATTGAACTCAGGTTTGCAATGCTGAATTTCTTTCCTGTGATAGTGTGCCAACAGCTCTCTGTCTTCGCATTGTGCAGTCCCTAAGCTGTAGGATCTTTGGCCTTTGCTCCATGTGTATATATCCTTGCCAGCAGGCTAGAAGTGACTTTGGCTCCATGTCTAGGTGCACACAGGAATGGTATTTGGTATGAGTTAAAGATTGCCTTCATAGACAAAAGACATAACAAGGATCAGTAGTTGTCAGTGGAAGTGAGACAAATTCAGGCCTGTAGTAAGATGCAATTTCCTAAATGTTGCTCATAACTTAATGTTATGTGAGTGGGCTTGGATAGCTCTCTAAAAGTCACATCCTAGAAAAATTACCCTGTTTTCTGGGAAAATTGCAGTAGTATGTGTACACAGAAGGTTAGAGAAGGTGAGTGAGGTAGTTCTTCATTGCTTTAGGTACTGTACCTCTCTGGAATTACCACCCAGTTCTTTTCCACACTTGGAGACTGTCAAAACAGCTCTGGCAGAAGCTCTGCACTGTGTGCACAGATAAACCCTGTGGCCTGAAGCATCAGCCTTTTGAGCTTTTCAGCATAGCATGTCCTTTATCACCTGGAAAAAACGTAGTTGGGTGGCAGTGGTGAACCACTGTCAGTTTGTTATTTCTTTGTGACTGTTGTTCATGGAATAGAAAGCTGTGAGAAAAGGCACTTGCAAGAAAAGCATAGTCTGAGGTACTTCTATTTTTTGTGTCTGAAGATAGCCAACAAATGCAGAGAGCTGCCTGTAAGCCTCCGCAAAGCAAGCCTTTGCTGGAGCATCTGTCTCACGTTGTAAAAGAAGTTGAAAGCATTTCTCTTCCAACATTTCTGTTTAAATGTTGAATGCCAGCACAAGGGAATTTCATTATTAAATGCAACCCAGAGCAGGAAAGGTACTGCAAGTGGGGATGAAATACTTCAAAACCCAATAATGCAGTCGTTCACTTGGCCAGAGAAATGGTTAAAATAATTGTTCGATGGAAGTCATGTGATGGAACCTGAATCTGGAGAGGTGAATTCATGTTGATGGAAAAATAATAGCCATGGAAGTAACATGTGAACCCTGTGGCGTCACCAGCAGGGAGACAGTCTTCCTTTTGAAGCCTGTGAAATATATTTGACTAACCCATGTATCTTAATCCCCATTTCAGTTCTGCACTGACTGCCATTTCTGACTGGTACCCACTACCATGATCTTTGAAATCCAGCCCTCCCTTGCTGCCTTTGCAGGTGGTGGGAACATGCCCTGAGATGATGAGGACCTTGGTCAGCTTGTGCTCACGTTTGAGCTTGTATGTAGCAGTTTTGCATGTTGCTGATGTTTGAGCACAAAGGATTGTATTGCTCACTGAATGTTGCCTGACTGGTAGAGAAAGCTACCAAACAACTGTATGGGAAAGTAAGAAGCTGTGTCTGAGGCAGACTGGATCACCTAGTGTGTAGTAGTTCTTCAGGGAACCTGTTTGCCCTCTTCAGTGCCCTGGCCTGCAACCTCTGCTTCAGAAACCACATTAAGAAGACTTTGTTTTTCTATGTTGGGTGGGGTTTTTTCCCTCTAGTGATGCTCTTTTCTTGATCCCTCTAAGTCCCAGACAGTCGGATTTTTTTTCCTTTTTTTTTTTTTTCTGTCCTAGGCTACTAGCCAGAACTTACTGAGTTTCAGATTATAAGAGTCCATAGCTGATTTTTAAGAGAAAAATATTACTATATAACTTATTTCTTTCTGAATTTATAATTTCTAATGGTTGGTAGTTAAGGAAATCTTTTGTCACAGAGAATTGATACTATCTGGTTTCTAAATATGCATGACCTATCACTTCTTTCTCCAGTAATGAAGAGCTTCATTCCTGTTAACTAATTATATAACCATATTTCTGCTGTTAGACTTAGGAAAAATAACAAAGCATGCACTGAATTTTTAGTGTAGAATATCTTCTTGTGATTATCTTTGAAGTGTAGAATCTCTTCTTAGTTCACAAGCAGTACTCTGTGGAGTCAGCACAATGACTGCTCTTGGTCTTTTCTGGACAATTTATTTTGTGTCCATAGACCAGAAATATTTTTCACAAATGCAAAGATAACTGTGTTAGCTTTATCACAGAGCTGTTGACTTTGGCTCTGACTAGCCAAATCTGTTGTGGATAAGCCAGGAAAACAGGAGCAATTGTGCATATGTAAAGCAATAGACTGGTAGTAATGATTGCAGGGAGGCAAGTACAACTGTCTCACTTAGACCAACAAGACAGCTCCTCAAACCTCTTACTTGCAAATCAGATGGAAACTTAAACATCAATTCTAGTTCTGACTACCAAGGTAGTGATTTTTCTGTCATAAAGCTCACTAGTAGGTATCTTAGAAATAATCTAACAAATTTTTATGTCTACATCTTACTAAGGTGATTTGGAGAATGTTTCGCGTCCCAGTTCGGAGTGACGCTTGCAAAAATGGGTATAGTTAAGCTCAAATTTAGTTCTTGCTAAGAAAGGGCCAGAAGTTGAGCACCTTGACTAATGTGGTTGAAAGTGATGTTATAAGAAAATGTAATCTATGAAGGAGATAAAGTGTCTGATGTAACCCAGAGGTTTGCTACTAAGAATGTTACTGTGGTAAGGGCACAAGAATAGTGAATAGTCAAGGCATCTTTCTAATTATAAATATATATATACTTTGGATATTTAGTAAAACAGGTGCTTTGTAAATACCTATTAAAGGAGGTACTTCAATTATTTTACATTTCACATAGATTGACTTCTGCTTTCTGGGTTATCAGGTATGTCTGCACACAGTAAGAAGCGATAGTGCCCCTCAACTTCCAGTGAACACTCTTCCCCTTCCATCTGAGGAAGCGTTGACCACCCAAACCCTGTAAAACCCAGGCGCTGTCTCTTCTTAACTGAGCTTATTTGATGTCCGATACCAGTGCATGCAGAGAGCAATCACAGCTGTGAGAGGTGTGGACAGCTGGTTAGTTATTTGCAGATGGCTTAGCGATTTCTATCAACCAGCCAATTGTATTTGCTAGGTGAGCTAGAGGAGTTCATGTAGTTTAGAATAGCCAGACAGCATTTCTTGCTAATCAGGGAGTTGCCTAATGTGGAAATACGTGCATATCTAAGGCCTATCAGATCCACAGCAGCTCCATACTTTATGCCTGTTCCAGTTTGGGAGTAATTATTGTAATGTTCTGCAGATTTGGTTCCAGTAGATAAAATTTTGCACCCTCCCTTGTGGCCTTATCAGCCTGTCAGCTTCATTTTGCTTTGAGAAATTCCAGAGAGGTTTCCTTAATGTTCCCAATGCTACATATCCATTTTGAAGAGAACTTTGGACAGTTGTTTTGGGTATGTTGTGAGGATGGGAAACTGTAACCAAGGAGGAAGTAAGTGTAAAGTGAACAGATATTCCTCCCTTAGACATTCTTAACACTTCAACTGCCATATTTAGTTAAAGGGATCTTCCTGGAAATAATACACTACTTTTAATAATAACCTGTAAGTATGTAAGGGTGCCCCATGATAACCATGTTGACATCACAGTATGACTTTCAAGAGGCTAATATTAATATTATAATGTACAAGTATTAATGAGTACCTGAGGTGACTCAGTAGTGTCTTTGGTGCTCTGCAAATCAGTATTTATCAGCACCAGCCTCAAAAGATCCTACATAATGTGAACTGACATCAGTGGGAGTGGAGGTGATTAGTATCCATTTATGCTTTTCACAGGCTGGGGACCTAGTTTTCCTTCTCCTGTGTCTCCTTGTTTAATAAACCAGAATTGGAATCCATCCATCAGAGAATTATTGCAGGTTTGATTAATTTGAAAATAAACCTGATGTTCATGCTGTTGTCCAAAAGTTGTCTCCACCTGTTGGCAAGAGTTTCAGAATCTGAGAGGGCATTAAGTCTTTATTCAAATGGATGATATTTAGTCAGCTAAATAAAATTAAAATTACAATTTTATTTTTGTTTTCTGTCTTTAATAATGGCAATGTCCCTATCACTGAGAGGAATACTATACACAGCATGTAAGCAACCTCAGGCTGTAGCAGTGAAGAGATTGTATCTTTTTGTTGTGGAAGGATGCTATGCTGTGCAGACTTTGCATGGAAACAGAAAGAATATATGAAGTTTTATGTAGGTGGATGGATTTTAGATGCACTTATGTAGCCACTTTGAGGTAGCACACCAACAACTTGCTGGAAAAGTCACAAGAGGTTCACATGAAAAACCTCCCAAAATCTCCAGTGCCAATATGGTGGTTCCATAGTTCTTACATGGAGTATTGGGATTACACCATGCTTTGAACTTACTTTTCACAAGCCATGTTTTCTATATGCACACTGCTTTCAGGCCAGCTCAGGTGCTGATTTCTGAACACTCAGGTTAGTCACCATTACTCTAAGAGTCTCCCAAGCACGCATTTCACTTATTTACATATTAGGCCAATAACCATCCTGTAAAATTCCAAGCCCCAAATCTTTTCCTTTAGAAAAAGCGTGATAAGTTTGCTGATTGCCAGCAATGTACTTACCTATGCCATTAATTTGTAATGTCTGCTTCTGAAATCCTAACCCTCGTGAAGTCAATGCCAAAGCTTCCTAAGGATTTCATTGCCAAGTAGTTAAAGCAAGAAAATTAATACCTGAATCCATTATATATATCTTCTACTGCCCCCATACTATTTAACACATTGTTGTCAAGTACAGAAAAGCCCCATTCATCACAACCCAACAGAAATAATACCAGTCTTCCACCAGCAATCTCAGTGATGTATTAACAGTCTGCATTTCATATGAATTGCATACATCTATCAGATTCAAGTAACACAACAGACAACACCAGGGCTTCATTAAGGTCGTTTTGTAATTGAGTAAAATTATGGGCCAGCCTCCGAGTGCCTTGGAGCTGTAAGTATTAACTTGCATGAGTTCTCCAGTGCATTTAATGAAAGGCCCACCTGGCCTCAAGCAATTGTATGAATTATGTAGCCATTGTTACATTCATGATGTAGGTAGGAGTTCATTTTCTTACCTTTTGAAGTGCTTGAGAATGGTAGGTCGTGCCTGATGTGTATTTCTGACAGTGGGCTTCAAAACAAATTTGTCTGAAATCTACTGACAGCTGAAATGTAGTTCTCACAAGGCTTCTGGCTTTTGTGTGAAATGAAAGGACTCGGGGAGGTGCGGCGGCGTTAGCGCTGAGCCGCAGGAAGAGGCGGCAAAGCTTGATTTGCGAGGTGCACGTGCCTGCTGGCTGATCTCCAGGAGCAGGGAGCAGCCAGGCTCACATGAGCTGCCCCAGAAAAGTCACAGGTGAGGTAAAAGCATCTCAGTCTCGAGCAGGTACTGGCTGGAGGCACCACGCAAAATCCTGTTCTGTATTGGTGGGTGAGAGCAGCGTGGTTTTCACACCTTTCTTCACTAACTGCAGTGCTAAGAAGGAATGGCAATGATGACAGGTTTGTCACAGAAGGAATGCTTTGGTGATGGTGGTTAAGAGGGTGCTCAGAATCAGTATCTGCAATTTCCAGTGCAGGAGTGGAATCTGCATTTTGTACCATCCACCTCTATATTAAATAAAAGTGGACAGTTCTCAGAGATAGTTACAGAAACAAAGTCTATCCACGTTTAAGTCTAACCAAGGTCATTCCTACCTCTGCTACCTTCCTACTTTCAGTCTGACCAGGTTAGGAAGGCATTTAATATAGGCTGCACTTACTCCAAACAGATGATTAATTTTTAGGTCTTGGAATATGTGGTTGGTTGCTGACTTTTCTTAATCTATGGTTTGCCTGAAGAGACCACAGTGCAGGCATTACTGCATGTCGATTTCAGTGCCTTTGTTCTAATGTGCATATTGTGTTTTGAGTGATGCTGATCTGTTTTGAGAGCTTGTGGGATTTTCAAAACCACTGCTATGTTAATCTCATTTGGCTCCAATAACATGCTTCAGATCACTCTCCCTTTTCAGCATCTGATGACAAGATATTGAATTGTGCGATTTATGCTGCAAATGGCTTATTTTCAGTTTTTACTGCACCTTCATTTTGGAAATCTGTGACTGTTTAGCTCCTTTGTAAGTCTTAAGCATGCCTTATTATGGAGCATCTCTTTGCTAATAGAGATGTTTGCTAATGAGAGGGTCTCTCCGTTAGCGTAGGCATTGCTGTATCCTAAAGACACTTTGCCTTTTGATCTCTTTGATCCAAATTAATTGTAAGGGGCTAAATGCAGACAGAAATATCTAATAGACATCTATACTTAACAGAAATGTTACAATTACATAAAAGTATCAGAAATCAAAGGAGAGATCCAGATAGGTGATTCAGCATAGAAATTACAGGGTAACTGAAGTTCACGATTTAAGCTTGTAGTTCTGATCTGCTCATACTTAGGCACTGAGTCATACAAGGCATAAAAGCTAAATGAAGAGAGAGAACATAAGCCTTCGTGCAAGAACCAAGGTAAATAGAATTACCCTCTTTTCATGTCCTCTCACATGTGGGCAGAATTGATCTCTGATGCAATCTGAACGTAGACATCTATAAGCAGAAGGATTATTACCAGCGGAGGAAAATTTCCAATAGTTATGGCTAGCATTCCCCCCTGGGAGCCTCTGCGTTGTATTTTGTTGTTGAGGGGTTTTGTTGTTTGTTTTTTAAAGGAGAGGGGGGTGGAAACAGGCACGTAAATAGCATGTAAATGTCTTCAACAGCATGATACAGCATCTGAGTGGCATATTCAGAGAATAACTAGAAGCTACCCTCGAAGTGAAGATTGGTTTAAAACAAGCCTTGGTTAGGAGTCAGCTATAGAACTTAAATAAAGCCCCTTCACATCTTGAACTGTGTTTTCTGCACTAAACTAAAATTTACTAAATTTGGTGCAAGATTTATTTTCTGAACATCTTGATCCTGAAGAGTTTCATATCAAATTCTTGTTTCAAATAATTTGAAGCTATGAAATTCACATTCACTCCAGAACTCTAATCTGAAATTTCTCACTCTGGACACGTACAGATAATCAGATTTCAGTATGGGACTGTGGCACTTACCTTGTGTGTCATGGATTGATCCAGCATGGAAAACCCTTATAATCAGCAGGTCCTATAAAGAGATCTACACTGAGTATTAAAATTAAGGGATCTAATTAGCAATGTGCTGTCATATCAGCATTATGTTAAGTGCATTTGTTTTCATCATCCTCAAAGCTTACCTAAATCTCACAGAGCAATTGTGGAAACCGTATAACGAACCATATAACAACATCAGTCACGGCTGTACAAAAGGTAGCGTGGGCAAAAACATGAAGCCTGCAAATACTGACAGGTAACCGACAAATGCTTTGTTTTAGAAATATGAACACATGCAACACACTCTGAAGAGGTGGCTTCAGTAGAGCATCGTGAATTTGCCAGAGAAGTATGTGCTAAGAGGAATTTATTTCTGACTGAATAGTCAGCAGCAAAGTCTGTATTGCGATGTTCCTATAAAAGGAACAGCACAGAGGAAGGACTCTGCCTGCTTAAAACAGATTTGGACCCAATTATGCACATAACTTCCCTGTAGGCATCTAAAAACCCTTTTGTAGGAGGCAGTAGAATGAATCCTTTACCCATAGATACAGATGTGAGCGTATGTTCCTGTGTCTTTATTCACATACATGTATCTATAAAAATAGTGACTTCTTCCAGGGAGGTCAGCCAGGGCAGATAACCCGCATCTGGTCTTGACCTCACAGGTAAGCCAAGACATGTAGGTACCTGATACAGTAATTTCACCAATGAATGATCTATGTAGATGTAAACAGCGCTATTTTGAGACCACATGGCATGGTGGTTGTACTCTTGCTAGTTGTTTTGGGTTCATTTGAACTGCAGTTGTACAGAGCATGGAAAAAATTGGGGGCTGGAGACAGGGAGAGCTTTTAAAAATTACTGGACAGCTTTAACGAAGCCCCTTTTCTGTGCTCTTTTCTGGTTTGGAGTGGACTGAGGAGAAAAGGAGGAAGAAAAAATATGACTCAGACAGCTCTGAGACCTCTGAGGTCTCAGAATTTAAATAAAATGTGTTACACAGCCACCTTGTAATGCAGTGCTGCAGCTTGTACAGGCATAGGCGTAACACAGTGGGGACGGGAATTTGCCTTCTATTCATTAGCATTTCAGAGTACTAGAAGCAAGAGATTCCATCTGGAGATGAGTTTCTCATAGTTTCTGGGTACAAAAATGAAATAAATGTTGTTCCCATATTGTTCCAACTGCTTGATTAGAAATGAGTCAGAGAGTGGTCTCTGCGTTCTTCTCCATCTGGACACGCACGCTCCATGAGGAGCTCAGACAAATTAGGGAATTCTGTTAAAGTGTTTAGCTCCTCGGCTGAAAGGTGGTTTGTAGGGAACCTGTAGCGATCAGTTGCACAGTCTTAGGCCCTGATGCTGAAAATGCTCATGTGGGCAAAGTACCTCATGCATGCAATGAACTTGGGCTTGATCTATTTATAGCTTTACTCGGTGTATGTTTGCACACACATGGTGCTCCTTAAATTTCATTGGGCTGTGTGCATGAGCAGCGGTTCACAGGGTGGATCACAATGCAGGACAAGAATCCAGGTAGCAAACAAATATATTTAATTAAGGAGATGTTCACAATTAGTTAATGCAATACTTGCCACTTCTTTTACCCGTGTGTCTCTGCAGGAAGGGTCTGTAAGTGGTAGAACTTGTGCGTGTAATTACTTTATTGAGGATAATTTTCTTTACAAAGATGAATAAAGAACTTTAGATTTTAAGAATGGAGAACCTGTCAAGAAGGGTGGAGTAGCCAGATCTTACCGTGTGTGAGGAACAGAGTCCAGCCTTCCAGAGCGCCCTTCTTTCAGTAGTAAGAGCAATGGATCGTCCCCATCCCCACAGCACCTTGCTTCTCCAAGCTTATTCTTTACCAGTTTTGGTTCTCTGTTTACTCTTTCCATATGCTTGAACTCCCACCGAGATTGGTTGGGATTTCTTTTAGAACAAGGCTCTCTGAAATTTTCCTTCATGCTTAACTGAAGTCCATTTGTATTTGGTTCTTCCATAAACTTTCTTGTAATTAGATTTTTAAAATATATTATAATTTTAATTCTGAAATGCTACTTCAATTTATAGTTTTGTAAATGTCCAAAAAAACCCCCATAGTTGTGGAGGGGGGACATAATACAGGAGATTAATGCTTGTATTAAACTATAGCTGGAGCAAATGCATTTCTTCCCTTGTGTCCCTCCCTGCCTACTGAAATAATGAGATTTCATGTTAAATTCAAAACTTAAATAATACCTTTTCTTTAGACACCTCCAGCTACTGAATGGTGTTTCATCTGCTGATATCCTGATACTAGTGAAAGGTGTCTGGTACACACAAACACCTTGGGTGGCTAATTTTAACACTGTCAGGGACAGAGATCATGACTGTTGGTAAGGGTGCCTACAGCTGTCTTTGGGAGAGTAACCAGGGAAAGCTCACTGTCAGCCCAGCCTAAAAGTATGGGGGATGGCCTGGGGAGGAGTGTTCTGATTTTCTGTGCAGCAAGTGCCAGGAGGCTGGCTTCCCTTGTGCGGTTTGTTAGTTTTAAAAGTATTCAAAGATACAAATGTAATGGTTTATTTGAGCATAATGATTGCAAAGTATTTTTTATGACTTTGACCAGGGCAAATTACTAGATTGGGATTACATCAAAGGAACAGTAGGTTTATTAGCATTACAAATCAGTTTCTTGATCAGCACACTGAGTTCAAGGTGATGAGATTAATATATTTCTGTAACATGAATGAAACCCATCTCAGGTTCTAATACAGCCTCTTGTGCACTGCATTTAATTTGACTCTGTAAGTAGCCAGATGCTATGAGGGGCTAATTGCCTGTTTTATACTAATGGTACTTTACTGGTTCTAATTTAGGAGACATTAAAAGTTAGAGGGAAGCACTGAAGAAGGGAATGCTGCCTTTTTAGTCACAGCACTCACAGCAGTGGCTCTGTCTTTACAGTAATTTCTATACATAAGGCATAAAACCTTTAATTTTTAGAAAATGTTTTTGTCACTGTTCTGAGAGGACAGACTTGAAATGGAACATGTCCTTTGAAACAAATCTGCAAGATCACGTTAATGAACATTTAAAATGTTTTGACACCTATATATATATATGTATGTATAGTTTTTCATAGTGTTAGAAGTTTTGCACTAGTCTACTCCGTCTTTCTTGCTCTTGTGTCCATGGCACAGTCTCTGCTTTCTTATGTTCCTGAAGACCCTAAGTAGGACATTCTGCAGATAGTCCATGGAAGCCCTGAGACAACAGGAGAGCTAATGCCCCAGAGCATTTTCTTCAGAATAACCATCCTAGAGAAAGACTGCTCCCCACAACCCCTTGCTCTCCTTGTCTTTTTCCAAGCTACTTGTTTCCCATTCCCATATTGCAGTTCCAAAATTAACTGGGCTTTAAAACTATTTTGTTTTAATTAAAAAGAAGAAAATCTTGTTTGTGTGTTAGATTAAGTCAGACCTGATTTGCCCTGCAGTCCCTTAGTAGCGTGTTGGCCCAGCTGAACTGTAGGTGAGTGGTGCTGCGGCAGAAGCAAGGAGCTTTTGGTGAGGAGGGCCAGTCAGTGACTTTGTAAGATGGCTTTGATCCCAAAGAAAGTGCGTGATGGAACTGCATATGGATCCTCTCTGGGGTTGAGCATCAAGTGCAGCTGTGTTTATTACACTGTCTGCAAAACAGAGCAGTAGTGTGCGGGCAAAGCTCAAAAGCCCCTTAGCGGCTTCCTAATCTGAGGTCAGTCGAGAAAGGATTCCCCTGCTTCTGGATGCAACTTCCAGCTTAGAGGAAGGCCCTGAACATAAATCTGTTGTGTATTCAAATGTCATTCAAAGCAGTTTGGGCTACAGAAAAACAGCTGATAGTTTTTTGAGAGAACCAATGGGCTGAAATTAATGTAAATAACTTTCATATCATATGTGGGCGCAGGACTGTCCATATAATGTGTGTGCCCCAGCTTCCTGGGCTCAGAGTGCTGACATAGTCCTTCCCTGCCATACGTCCTCAGCATGTTCATGTTGGGTTGTTTCTGACAGTGCTTCTATCACACCAGCTGCAGCTTCCCGCTCCCCAGATCTTGGCATGCCCTCTGCTTTGGCTGGCTTGATGATTTTCACTGTTCCAGCCAAGCTGTCTCTTCCTGTAGAGTATCTATCATATCCTGGATGACCTCCTGTCCCATTAGCTGTTCTTCCTTGCTTTTAGTTGCTTTCCTCTCTATTCTGTGATTTCAAGTCATGCCACACTATTACAGGGTCTGTGTTTGCTCTTTCTTAGCTATGTGCTTGCGTGTTGATGTTTAATCAATGCTTTTTCTAAGGGTGGTCTCTAATCTTCTTGCACAGTTTCAGTAGCAGCAGCTTGTTGAAACAGCACAATATTCTGACATGCAGTAGAACTATATCTAGTATGTCTGTCTGTCTTTCTATCCAAAACATTTTAAAGGGCGGGGGGAGATTTTCAAAGAAAGGTAGCTGAGGTCAGGGAAGACAGTTACTTATGCTGGACAGTCTGTGACAGCATCCCAGGTAGATCTGCTCTGGTGGTGAGGATTCTAATGACCTCAAATAGCATGTACAAATGCTCATTTTTCACGTGGCATGGCTGTTCATCTCCTGTCCATACCCCAGTCAGATGTGAAGGAGCTATAAATAATCTGCACAGCAAGTGCAACTCTTCCCAAGTAAGCTCTTCTGATCAAGGTTAGAAGTTGCATCTTTCCCTGTATGCAGCTTCCTTCTTTCCTTTATGCCTTCAATGAAAATTCAGAATCAATTTTCTTCAACGTGTCTTTCATGTCCATAACAGCTTACTTCCTCCTGGCTGCTTTAGGGAACGGTTATGTTTTTCTGCTCCCCCTTCCCATAATCTCTGCAGATCATAAGATGCTCTTCAGACCTATGTATTTAAGTTCACTTAAACAACGGAAACTGAACATTGCAAATCATGTCACGATTGTGAAAAGCTGCCTGAAACTCAAAGTCCAGGTCAGCCTTGACCTGGAATTGTTGCCTCTGTCTGAACTGTGGACCTGAACCATTGCAGGTTTCAAGTTCAGTCTCACTGGAAAATCCTTATGTTATGGAGGTATATCCAATCAGCCTAGTACATGAGTACCCAACTGTACATCTTTCACTAATGGCAATTAATTACCTGATTAAGTTTCTGCCTGTATTACACTGTCTAGGCAGTGGACAGCGTCTTCTCCATATCCTTCTCTACTTGTTTTCTTGTAAGTTAACAGAACTGATATTAAATTGTTGCAAACAAACAGAAAACTTAGTTCTAAAGCAGTTACTCAACTTTGAATAAAACTTGGTGAATAAACCTATCTTTGGTTAAGATTCTGGACATTTTAAAATGCATTTTAAATTATTAAAATCCCTTTATAGGCTCTTTTTAGTCCTGTGCTGTCTCACTGTCACAGATGTACCATTAGTTCATTAAGATTATTTTCTCTGTAGTTTTGTTAGCAGGCTTGGCAAAGGTGAAGATAGCAGCAACGTAAAAAGCAGAGATGAAAAGTGAAGGCATTCACTGACCACAGTGAAGTGTGAAGAGCATTTTTCTCAGCAGTTTTAAAGGTTTTTATTTTCCTTTACAGATAGGAGTTGCAATATGCTAAAAATGCAACTTAATATGCTTCCACATTTTATTTGAATAGGCATCAAGCAAAGCAGAAGATCTGTATAGCATTACAGTGCTTGGCCTCAGTATTACATCAACAGGGATTGTTATTTTTTGGCTGTTTTGATCTCCCACAGAGTCCAGTACATACTTTACATTTAAAATACGTGCTTGAATTGCACTTGAGATGGGGCCTTTGTGTATCAGGAAAATGTACCAAAAAGTAAACACCAGGGAATAGCAACAACCTTCATTAAGTACTGCTTTTAAAACACTGAATGTTACAGAGTAGCTACAGATTAGCAGAGAGATATTTTGCCTCTGAGGTCAGTTAGCATGGATGAGGGGTTAAAAAGTTGGTATTGGGTTCTTAAGTCAGTACTGGCTTATTGTCAGGCTGTTCATCACCAGCTGGAAAGCAATGTTAGTAAAAATATCTATTATCAGAAAATCTTGTTAAGCGCATATCCATGCTGAAATGATTACATCTTAATGCAAGAAGAATGCATTCATTTCTTTTTTGGGTCTAGAAGAAGAAGAATTAGTACCACACTGAAAGACTAGCGGTGAGCATTATTAAATGGTACTGTGTGATCTTATTCCACTTCTGGTTCCAGTATTAGTTTTCTAAGTGTCATATGTACCGAGGCATCATGTACAGTGCTAGCAGTGCTGGTAGCTACTTGTAGGAGAGCAGGTTATGGCTCAAGGCAGCTGTTTATTTTGTTTATAAAATTATACTTTATAAAAAGTCACTTTGGTTCAGTGACTCTCCGATGCATGTCTCTCAGGTCAGTAAGGCCACCTGTGGCACAGCAGACTCAGAGCATTTAAATAGTCTCATCTGGGGTCAAAGACAACTTGTTTCTAAGGTTGGGCGTATGGTCAAGAGCCCTGTGGTATCAGGGTCTATGACAAGGAGCCTTCTGCAGGAGGCTAATAACACATTTCCAGGTTTCCTTATTGTGTAGCTCATTGTCTCAAAATTACATGTGCTGTGCCATCATTTCACACAGTTTCATTGACTCACTGGCGGCTTGTTGCCAACGTTGCTGCCAGGAGAACAGCCTCATGAGAAGGCAGGCGTGCATGTTATGGAGCCGCTCAGAGCTCCAAACAGGATGAGTGCTGAGAAAGAGGAAATAAATAGAAATGACAAAAAGCTACAGATGTTTGGAGAGCCAGAAGACTAATGCAGGAGCTGCCAAAGAAGAACAGATAGCAGCAAAAATAAAGCAGAAGAGAAATACAGGAATGTGGGCTGTAGTAGAAATCCTTAGGAAGGGAAAAGGTATGAACTATTTGTCAAGACAGGAATCATCACCAGCCCATGAGTGGATTAGGGCATTTCCTAAGGTCTTTTCTTTTTCACCACAATTTGGTGATTTGATTATACTTGATAAGGTGATTTTACTTCTGTTGATACTCGTTTTCCCAGCTGAATGCTTGTGAGCTAGCAAAAATATCATAGGTTTATAGTCTTGTATAAGATTATCTTGTAATGTTTGATAATGTTCAGTAGAAAAGGAAAGCTATGGACTGGAGTGTTTGAAATGTAATTTTCTATGAGTGTTTTAAGTGGTTTTCTTAATCAATATTCTGAAAAGAAGTACCTGTTCTTCTCTAGATCTGTGGAATTAAGGTTTCCTCGGCACACGTGGATGCAACACTAATTTAATGAATACCCAATGACAAATTGGGGTCCAGCTTTGTCCCACAAGCCAGTTTAAAGTGTGCTCACCTAGAAAACAGAGGTGTGTTTATAACCCCTGAGGCCGGGCAGTGTTATCCTGAAAGGGTGGTAATAGGAGTATTCAACAGCATCAGTGGCACCTGCATCAGCAGCAAGACTCTAGTCTCTGCCTCTCCTACTCTGTTTACTAATGCACACGAACACCCACCTCCTGTATCTTCACTCTTACTCTTGTTAGTACTAGCAGGAGGCAGGTCTATGTATCCCTACAGACATACTTTTCGGTGAACTTTGCGACTTGCCCAGCTGGGAGGTGGCAAAAGGAGCAGCCAGGGAGTGTCAGAGAGCCACGGGTGTCTGCTTGCCATGCATCTGCATGCTATGAAAGTGTCTGTCAGGTTGTGACTTAACCCTGAGCAAGGCAAAGCACAAATAATGCAACTGTCTGCACTGTGGATCTCATGGTTAGTGGTTTTCCTTCTGCTCTGGGAAGTTTAGGTTGGATTTTACAGGCTCCCCAGGGAAGAGCTCACAGCACCAAGCTTGACTGAGTTCAAGAAGAGTCTGGATGATGCGTTCAGTCCCATGCTCTGACCTGGCTGGCTCTGTGTGGAGCCAGGAGTTGGACCCTTATGGGTCCCTTCCAACTCAGGAGATTCTGTGATTCTATGATTTTTGTCTGTACTTTTCATGCCAGTTAGAGAACCCTCTCCAGCCCCCTCTGAAACCTTCATTGAGGGCTGTGGTGCAGATAGGTCCTCTGATGCAGAAGCATTTGGGAGGTGTTAATTGTCCTCAGTGAGGAAGAAAATGTGGCATGTTGTATTTCTGCAAAGCTAAAGCAGAATTCTGAACAGCAACCTCTTCGGGTTATTATTTCCCATCTCCTCCACGCAGAGTATCAGTGTAGGCCAGTCACAAACTCCTCATTTTCTGCAGTGCTTATAAATATAACATTGTACATTTGTTAATAGGAAGAAAACGAGTTTGAATTTCCCTGTGAAATACGAAAAGAAGGTAATCACACAATACTTCAGAGATGGAGGGCTCTGAGATGTGTTCTAATGCTACAGCTGTCAGCCTTTCAGTACATGCAAATGTCGTACTGTCAGAATTTAATAGGGTGAAATAGGTTTTCATTTTAGATGAACAAGAACTCCAATTATAACCTCTTACAATTCCAGTTACTGTACTCTGGGTGAGTGTGTTTAACAGAACTCTTTCTGTGCCCTAAGCTGAATCGCTTCGCATGTTGCCTGGAATTACAGTGCTGGTTACAACATCTCCCTGTCCGTACACTGGGGCAGATAGGGCAGTTCCATTAATCCCTCCCTGTTTGTTTTTTGTAACTGTGTTTTAACGTGGCTTTTAGGCTTCAAGCTGTCACTCTTACCTTTAGTCCAGAAGTTGATTTCTCTTGATAATGGGTGAAAGCCCCACCTGGCTAATTTGGAGCTCTCCCAGTGTATAAAGCTGGAGGTTGCTGATTAGCTAAATAAAAGTAGTCTTGTTCCGTGTTTTAACATTCCTGAGTGAGAGAATTGTGACGCCCATAATTGTAAGCATAAAATGTAAGTTGTCATTTTTATTGTATTTGTGAAGGAATTGCTTTGCTGGAAAAAAAATGTTGCAATTGGTAGCAAAGTCAGTAAACTGCTACCAAACTTGGAATGTGATCATGACAAATCTGTTGTGCAAATAATGGCTCCTCACAAGGCAATGTTCATGCACTGGAGTTAAAAAAAGCCAAACGACTGCACGGGGCTTTTTGTATCTTTTTGCCCGTTGAGATAAAAATCACAGTTCAAATATGTGAAATGATTTAGTATCTAAAAAGAAAGTCTTTCTATTTTTAGTTTCCTTTTGTGATAGTTTGGAATCACAAAGTTTATTATTAATTGATATTAATTGATATTTTAAAAAATCGCCTTTGAGTGAGAAATGCTGATTTGTTACATTCAAATCCGTGCCATTTTAAGACACTAAGTTTATATCTCCATTTGATCATAGTACTGAGTTTTACAAACTGTGGCTCAGTCCTGGCAACATCCAGGTGCCCCGAGAGTGAAAATGTTGATGTCTGAGGCAAGACAGGAAGAAAAATTATTCCATTTTAATACTTACAGGGAGCCTCAATTGTGTAAAGTAGATTTAGTGCCATATCTTCTTCTACTAAAGACATCTTTCCTCTATACAGTCAAATTAATTCATGTTACAGTAGGTCTCTGTAAGGTTTTGGAAAGTTAACACAGCAGATGATAATGGTGTGTCAGCAGTAAATTCAGCTGCGGCTGCTCCTGTGTGCTTAAGCTTGTGTCTATTACTGCGGTGGGGAACAGTTGTCCTTTGAGCTAGCTGCACGTGTGTCTGGAGAGTCCTGGAGGTATACCAAGGCTTAACAGCCAGAATAAAGCTTGGCTTGCTCCTTTGTTTGTTTGCTAAATGTGAGAGAGAATTTTACTTCTAGATAAAGAACACTGGGTATGCGAGTTACTGAAAAGAACTGGTAACAACTTCATGTGCATCTCTTCTCTGAAAACCCTTGCAGAATAGAACTGTCTGTAAAAAACCCAAGTCTTACTGCAGTCTGAAATGTGAGTATTAGCATTAGTGTATATATTACTAAGAGCCAAAGAAAGAAAGCAATTTCCTTAGAAATACCATGTACCTACTACGGACTTACTTGTATAGTCTAGCAGCCTTGGTGTGTTTGTGTAAGTCTGTAGTTTGTTTGCAGAGGGCTATTTTATTTTGAAAATATACGTATGGCATCAACATTGTTTATTACGTGTATAGCTATTTCATGGACTACCAACTTTTCAAAAAATACACCCAGTGCAATAGCTATAAAATAACACGTAGCTATAATAGCTTAAAGTATGTAAGAGTAGTATTTATTGGATATTTCATCAAATTCAGACCTGAAAAAATAATCCATAGCTGGGATCCGTGATAAAAATAGCAGTGGGATATATTTTGATCACAAAGTAAAACGAAATTCAGCGGTCTGTCAACACTGTTGATCTATTTCTGAATGCCATTTAATCTGGTAATGAAAGCCACAGTGTGTATGTGTGTGTGTGTGTTTGTGTGTGTGTGTGTGTATATATATAGCTGAGTTTTTTTGCCGTGCTTAACTAGAACAATTCTTTCAGGTGCAGAGCACCTGTGGCTCCACATCAAACTGTAAGCGCCGTGCCTAGCATAAATTGAGAATTTTGCTTCAATCAGAAATGCTCTTCAACAAGTCCTTTTTATTGCAGAGATGACCGTCTGCCCTTGTAAGCTCTTGACAGTGCTATTTTAGGATGGTTTCACTAGTTACCTCTGGAATGATCGGAACACGTCTTAGTGGCACCAAAAAAGCTGATCTAAAACAAGTGCACTTAACTCTAGCTCTGACATGCTGGTAGACAATTCAAAAATCATATTAGATCTCTTCTGGAGGGAAAAACTTTGGAGAAAATAATGTGAACAGACAGTGGAAGTGGCATTTAAGGCACGGTCACAGGCTTTAATTCCAGATTAAGCTTTACTGTCTGAATGCCAGTGCACTCGCTTCCTTGCCATAAAAAGATCCTGTCTAACTCGTCACTTTAGTTGATTACTGAAATGTAGAGAAAATGCTCACTGATGGAGTGACATACAAAATGAAGTGCAGTAGATTAGTGCAGTCAGAATCTGGAGTGTGGGGTGACTTCTGTCTCTGTGAAATTACCCTTTTAGGCATTTAAACAGGGCTTGGGACAGAGAGATTTGGGTGGGGGTTTTTTTGTTTTGTTTTTGTACTTAAAGGCAATATTCATTTTATTGATAAGAAATGTGCTTGAGAGTAGGGTACACTTTGCACAAAATGCATGTTTAACTTATCCCACAGTAATGGATGCCTGGCTTGACCCTGTTTTACTCTCATCCAGTCTGCAATTTCCAGGAAAAATGCAAGAGGAGTTGAGGGCAGAAACTTCTGCAGATTTACCCTCCTTCTTCCACTCCCAGTTGGGACATTCAAGTTAAGAAATGAACACACGTGGAGTATTTGAACAAGAAATACTGAAGTAAGAGCCAATCAAATGCAGAACGTGCCACAGAGTAGCTGATGTTGTCTTTTAGAAACAGCTAAAATACAGCAAGTTATCTCAGCCCAGAGAGCTCCCAGAGAAAAAAGTATTTTAAAAATCCCCAAACTGGCATCACACACTTTAGCATAAATGTGTTTTTTCTAGTTACACAGTAGGGTTTTGGTACATGCAATTCCTCAGTAACTCCTGTGGAAGCTGGAACGCAATCCTGAATCTCTTGGGAAGGGTGGGGAGAGCTGGATAGGGCATGTTGTTCTGAATGGGTGCTGCAGTGCCTATCGGTGGTCACCTGGAAGGGGTGTGCAGTGAGGTACCTGACCACAGCCTCTCACCACAGCAGTCTAAGTGGCACATTTTGGGGGCTGAAGCTGTTTACACTAGCCATTGGTGCTATTTTTGTTCAGGAATACTTTCTTTTGCTGAACTACCCTGTCCTTTGGAACAGAAGTCCAGTAATGAAGTATTTGGATTAGTTTGGTTTGGTTCTAGCCAAGTTCAGGTTAAAAGCTTGACAGTTTTATCTGTGTGCTTATTTTTTTCTTCCCCAGTACAGACTGAAAGGAAAAAAAAATTAAAAAGCATCAAACTTCCCATTTTAAACACCTGTTCCTTTGCATAGGTGTGACTATTCATTTGCTTGCTTTAACCATGTTGGTTGATCTGGTGCATATCACTACTCTGGATTGTTTCAGTTTTAATGTGAAGATTTACATTATTATGCCTACTCTACCTAATACTTGGAAAGTTACAGCTTAGCAGCTCTGACCTTCAGTGATTTAACTCTGGCTGCATGCATGGTCTTTTCTGAGCGATACGCTTGCAACTCTTCCTTCAGAGGAAAGAGTGGCTACTCAGGACCTTTGAGAACTGCGTCAAAAATCTACTCAAAAGTGGTCCTGATTCTCAGAAACCTGCTTCGTGGCATAAATCAGAACTGTTAAAATAAAGGTGCTTACCTCTGTGCAAATGCTCCAGTGTACAATTAAGGGCATCGTTTTGAGTGTTTTCAACAGTCAGAATGATTTTGACCCTGAAAGATGCTGTAGCACATCCTCAGGCTGCCTTCTTCCAGGAAGCACCACCGTAGGTTTAATAATACCAAACCTTGAGCAAGAAAAGCATTTTCAACTTTTCTAGCTAGTCCTTTGCACCGTTTGGATTTCGTGATTCCTTTTTTTCATCCCTGAGCATATTTTCCTTAGCTCTACTTATCTATAATGATGTGCTCAGTGATTCAGGCCTATTAAGGAGGTTATTACAGCACTGGAATAATTTTTCTTTGAATTTACTCAGAAGCAAATACAAATAAGTACAATTCACTGTCTTCATCTATCATTGCAGAGGCATCTAAATGGCAAAAATACAAACAAGTGGATGATAGCAGACAAAAGATGGCTTTGTTTACTCACATTCATGAGATTCTGCTCCGTAGAACACTGAAAAAAAAACTTTTAAGAAGGGAGTGCAGTTAACAGGAGACCAGAATGGAAAGCTGGAACATGAACTTGACTAGGTGTATATAAATTCTTGGTAGAGTTTCTATAAATCATTCAACTTATGGACTCTGTATCTTTGGATTGTCCCTTTTCTTTAATTTGAACATTGACTAATAGTCATTAGCAGGTCCAAGGACTGTACAATACTTACTCTTTCTGTGAGAGTTGTTATTTAAGATGCAACAAGGTTCGTTAATATGGAGGCCTGGGTAAGAAGAACACTTGTAACATCACAGTAGTGATAATGAATTGACCTGCAATCCCTTCAGGGTGGAGCAAACACCAAGAGCTTCCCTAGTACTTATTGATCTGGTTTTGGAGAGTTTCCAGTGCAATAGCTTTGTTCTATTTTCAGAGTACTTTCTGTTGCACACTGAGGATTTGAGTAACATGTAAAATGCCTAGGTGAGAGCAAGCCCCAGCAGGATAAAACTAAAACCTTATGAGTTTGAGCTCCCTCATGAGATATCCCATACTTTGAAACGTTAAAGATGAACCTGAAAAACAGTTATCAACAGGACAGGATGTAGATGAGACCAGAATTTGGCCAAGAGGTGTACAGTCTAAGGAGTAAACATTGTGTGTGTGTGTGTGTGTGTGTGTGTGTGTGTTAAGAATCTGTTTTTATAACACCCTTTACATGAGATTAAAATGAAAAAATAGGCAGGTTTTCTCCCCTGAAAACAGGAAAGACATGCTATCAGGATTTTAGTGATGGGTAATTTGCCTGATGCTAGTGATGGATCCTTGATCCCCATTCATTTTGTACTTTGATAATTCCTCTGAAAAGTCTGGGCAATACAACAGTAGCCTGTAATCAGTAGCTCACAGAGCACCAGAAGTCAGGGAGATGTGGACCCAGGAGAGCGGGTGTTCCCCATTTGGAATTGTACTCCACAGTTGCCGTGTTGAGTGTACTGTTGCCAGTGGTCATGACTGAGAGGAAAATCAGAGCCATACTTTTATCCGCTAACAAGGGGTTTGGTTTTCGGTTTTTTGGGGTTTTTTTTTACAAAAAGGTCTCTCCGTTATTTGTGTTATTGGGAAATACGCTGCATACAGATCAGTTAGAAGAACTAAGTGCTGCTTAGCTCACAGGAACTAGGTATTTCAGGAGGACACACATGCAAAACAGGAGATTTCAGGCTGTAATTTTTAGGAACTACACAGATTTGCAGTCCAAGAATCCAATTTGGGTGATGTAGTTGAACTTCTGTACCTCTGTTTTCATGTCAGAGCTGTCGGACTTCTGCGGAACTTCTGGCACAATCAGGAGGCTTGCCTAGTAGACCATAGGGTGGAACTGGGACAGCAGACACAAATACTGGCTGTGGTTTGTCTCCATTTCTGTGCTATGATTTCAGTGCCATTGGGAAACATTTTAATTTCTTTGTCTATTCAGTGATTGAGCACCACTGGAATGTTTCATTAACCACCATTTAAAAACCTTTTTCTTCAGTCTTCTGTTCTAAAAGCAGATAAAATACATTTAACCAGGTCTGGTTCTTAAATTTGTGTGAAGGTGATTTGGTCAGAGGTGATGTTGCACTTCCTTTAAAAATGCATTCTCTTTGGGAGAAAGTTTAATCTGAGTTGATGAATTAAACGAAGATATTTAGTGCTGCTTAACAAGCAAAGATTGGTTAGCCAGGTATAAAGGCCCAGTATTCTACCTTTCTCTGAAAGCCTATTGATGCTCAAATTCCTCAGTTCAATGTAAAAGATAACTTGATCAACTTGTAGTGAGCTGCAGCTGAATTCCACATAATGAGACGGGGAATTGTGTGATGGAAGCATCTCTGTGTGTGTGTGTGTGTATGTGTTTGTATGAGTGAGAGGGGAAGGAGAGAGGGATTTTAGCTTGTTTAGAAAATAAAATGCATCATTAATCTAAATATGACAGTAGCATAAGCTGTGAGAACTGTCTTCCAAACAGCACGCCATGAGCCTGCTTTGTTTGCTGCTCTCTGCCAGCTGCAATCACGTTTTTGCCTAACTGCTGGTTCCTTTCCTGGCGCTTGGGTAGACCAGTCGCTGCCAGAAAAAAGCATTGCAGGGAAAGACTGGCTGAAAAACATCCCCAAAAGAATAATCTGCTTGGATGCAGCATAGTGGGCATGAAGGGGCAGAGAAGACAGACACCAGTTTTTCACCATTCCCAGCTAAAATCAGCACACCGTGGAGAGGCTTTGCGCCCCTGTCTGGAGGCTTAGAAAGAGATGCACCTGCATGTGGCAAAGTTGGTGGAAGAAAAGGATTTGATAAGAAAAATCTTTGCTGCAAGAGCTGGTTTCATTTCATTTTTATTCTTTTTGGGAGTGATCTTTTAGATGATCTTTTTGTTTTCCTTCCCTTCTTCAAAAGCTGGATACAAAGGTAGTTACAGGATAGAATATGAATGCCTAATGATTTCATCTGTTTGTCACTGCACTGTTTTGCATACACGGCAGTTTTCCCCCTTCTCTGAATAGTTGTCTCTCCTTTAAACGCTCTGCAAGTGTATTCCTTTTTTTTAAATAACATAAGAAGAGCGTGGAGAAACATACATAGATGTACAGGGAGTTTTTAACTAAACTGAATATAAATGCGATGGAAGCAGAAGAAACTGAACTGCTGCCAGGAGGGTAATTATGTAATTGATGCGCTTGTCTATGCGACTGCTTTTTCTGGGGTTTGATATATAGCTCCACTAACAAGGTAGGTCTTAGAACAGGAGACCAAATTTTGGGGCTATGTGTAAGCTTTGGATCTACTTGGGCAGCTGTGAAAAATATACCTGCAGCCTTTTGGAAATTAAATGCAGCTCCTCTAGGTAGTGCTCGACATGTCTTGCAGTTTTCTGGGCCACACTATTTGCCACTTCCCATTCGGGGGAAGACAGCAGCAGGAGATGGTACAGGCAGAAATTCAAGAGTCATCTTGTGCACGCAGCGATTTTTTTCTCCTTTATGGCAGGAGTCATGTTTATTTAAATGTATTTTCCTGGTTGCTTTTGTTACCTGCTTTTGTTACCATTGTGCCTCCTTTGCAAATTAAACATACTCCATCTCGCGCTAAGTGGAGACTGATGTCGTAGGCTGACTGATGTGCTCATGAAGTCCGTGAAGGTCAAAAAAGGATGCAGTTCATAGGTGTGTGACTGGAAGAATCAGGTGGTTCACCAAAGTACTGGTGTTTTTGAAAAATAATTGAGGCTAAGATGAAAAATGCATTCCCTGGGACCAATTAAACCCCTGGTTGAAAATGGATTTTACTGTTCCGTTTCATTTGACGATTGTCAGATACATTTTTTCTTGTTCTCAGTTTAGTGCTATCTGAATTCTTTTTGTGCTTTCCTCGTAACTGTGTTCCCTCCTCATGCACATGCACACACATGCATACACACTTCACAGAAAAACATGGAGAAATTTCTAAGGTCCAGAGCGCCATCATTTTATCTCAAAGAAAAAAAAAAAGATGAGGGGTTCCTCAGGATTTCTGTTTCCTCCTGTGCCTTTATTTCCATCTTGCCGTTTCTTGTCCCAGACAAGAATCCCACAAAGGAGTATTTCTTTGCTTACAGTTACTACTGCCTCAGATGTTAGTTTTCCAGCAGCATACTGGTGAAGGAAACTGTCTCTCAGACCCCCATTCAGTGAGCAGGGTATCTCTGCCGCAGTCCCAGGGTTTAACACCCACTGACACGTTTTCATGAGTGTATTTTATGTAGTTCTTAATGATAATTGGTAATTGATAGCAAGACTTTAGCATACTCCTGTTTCCTGGCATTCTGTCTCTTGAATCCCTGTAGATTCATGTCCTAATTTGTGTTCTTGAGTGACAAAGGAGGCTTTGAATCTGGAAATGCTGTATTTCAATGGGTAAATTTAAAATAATGAGAAGAATTAAAAGTGTTTTTCAATTGGTATGCTTTAGATAAATGCACAAAGATACAGACCAGAAGTTCCAGGTGCGTATTGCAGAGTTAGAGATGATTGTGCAATATGTACCTGAAAAGAGATCCCAATGAGATGGGATGGCATCTAGTCACTGAACCAAAAGGACCTGCTTTTCTGCTCGGCCACACTTGGCCTTGCCACGTAAGCATCAAAGCTGCATGTCAACCTTAACTGGAGATAAGATGCCTTAGGTTTGAAAAGGCACAGACCTTGAAAAAAACTTTCTGGCAGTGTACAGAGAGAAAGCATGGGTTATGTGTGTGCAGCCTCGGATGGGAAGGATCACCGGAGTCACGGAAGCATTCCCTAACCCTGGGAGGAGGAGTCAGTTACTGAAAGGGAGATTTCTAATGCCCTTGCTGGCACGGTAGCATACCCTGCTGACCACTGGGCTCATGGAGGTCCTGCATCATACCAGCTGGCCCCAGGCACGTTTCTCACCTCAAGGAGTGTAAAGCAGCACTGGGCACCTCTTCAAGTGCACTGAATTTGTGGTGGCTGAGGGGCAAGGGAGTGCTACTGGAAGAAATGCCAGGAGCTGAGCAGCAAAGACAGCAAGTGATAAGGGGAATGTGAGGCAAATCAAGAGTGTAGGTACCAAGAGCAGGCAGATAATTAAAGAAACTCAAAATATAGGAGCCTGGTTTCTGTACATTGACATGTGTTCCTTGACAGAAAATCACGTTAGCAACTTTCCTCTTGCAGTACCAGAAAAGTAGTTCAGGCTGGATTTGTCTTTCCGTAGATCTTTCCCTGTGTGTAATATGTTGCTGTTCTGCGGGTTAGGTTTGTTGACTAAATTCTTCTCCAAAGGGTTTGTAGTCTGCAAGCTCCTTTTGTCGATACTGTACATGACTAATAGGAACCAAATTGATGGTTGAAAATGGTTTTGAAGTAGATTGGTCTTGGCATCAAGAGATCTTTTCAAGGAAGTATAAAGCCAAAAATAGAGGTAAAGAAAATGCACGCGGCAGAGCCATGACTGGAGAGTCATTAGAGATGATGTCACTAACTAGGCCACTCTTTAAAAAAATCCAAATGGGAAGAACTCTAGCATATGCATGCTGCAGCGGGAAGCAGTAGCCGGATCAGCTACTGAGGAACAACTGCCAGGTTTATGAATTTAAACAAAAATTCCTATGTTTAAAAATCTGGCTGTAGGCCGAAGGACTTGGGAGCAAGTCAGCTTCGTGGCCAGAGGCAGAACGTGAGCGCTCCTTGGGACGGAGCTGAGCCAAGTCAGTATTGCTCAGCCCAGGGGTAAAACTGCGCTTCGTGGCACCCTGGGCACGGGGCCCCACAGGAAGAGCCAAGGAGGGAGCAGCTGAAAACTATAGGCAAGGACTCAGAGAGAGGGTTTTGCAGGACCGTGCCTGTGCAGTGCTTGGCTGCACCTCCGCAGTGGGCACCGAGCCCCACGCTCTGAGCCCTGCCGCAGCACTGGCCACAGGCCTGGCTCTGCCCTTCCCTCACCTAACCTTGTCTCAGGCATCTGCCTGGAGCTGGCTCCAAGGTAACCAGTGAATTACTGGTATTGTTAACGAGTTGTGGAGAGCTAGGTTAGCTCAGATCTTAGCCAGAAATACATGGTCAGTACATTTGAATTATTATTTTTAACTCTGTAAAGAAAGAAGTTTGTTGAATACATTTTTTGTGGTTTTTCTGGCAGTAAAAAGAAATTTCCTCTGCTGTATCTTGTAATGACCTCCTTTACCTCCTGGTATTTTTTAGTTATAGGATCGATTACAAAATAGTATCTTTAAGTTTTGCAGCTTTTTACACAATGGCAAGTTGGTGATTTCTTTTGCTAAGGAAGGTCATTGCACTAGGAACCAGTGACTTCTACTCCAGCATCTGGAAGCAAAGAAGAAAACACCCATTTTATTTTGTGAGTGGCCACAGGTGTTCAGACACTGCGGGATATGTGCAGGAGCCAGCATTCCAGCCCCAGTAGAAGTGTCAGGTCTCACATAGGCACACACAGGGAGTTGATGAGGAGGTGATGAGGCACAGGGCAGCTGGAGAGGAGGTTGCTGAGTGACGGGAAGCACTCAGTCTCACCAAGCTTGCAACTTGGTCCAAATCTTTGCAGCCAGCATCTTGTCAGCTTTTGTCAAAACCATCGGTCACTTGGGCTGAAGACAGTGCACTATATACTTGTACAAGGCCCCTGGGTCATCTGCTTTTCTTTTCCTGGCTCTAAATGGCAAAGCGTGTGGGACACATGTATTTGAAATGAGTGTTAAAACTTACCTTCTCTTGTCCACCTTTCCCTTTTTTCCCCATTATGGACAAATTTTGTATTCATGTGTATCCTTTCTGGGGTTACTTTGAGAAACTTGCAGAAAAGCTCGTTGCTGCACCTACAGTGTCTCTGATGTGTCATTTGTGAAGTTCAGGTCCTTTTTTCTTTCTTTTTTTCTTTTTTTTTTTTTTTTTTTTTTTGACTAATCCTAGTCATGGATAAATATCACTTACAAATTCTGTCCCTGTCCTTGACAGTGTGAAATTACTAAGCCTCGTTTACAGCCTGTAAAAGGAGATGTCTGGAGATGAAGCCTAGCACTACTAAAACATTAGTGTATATCTGCCTACTTGCTACTGTTCATTGCTGTTAGGTGAGGAGACCTCGATACATCTTCCTGGTCTCATCACCTAAGAATTTATTCCCATGAGTCTTAACCAGCATTTGTCTGAGCTGGAAGGAGGAGGGAGACATGCACCTGCCTGAACAAAGACATGCCTGCAAAGTTCATGTTGCAATTAAATGTGGGAAAGAAAAGAAAACCAAAACAAACCACAAATACAAATAGTAGACAAGTATGAAGACAGGTTAACTAAACATTGAGCTCTCCAGTTTCCACTGGCAGAAACAGAAGCGGATGTTTTGCTTTTGGGTTTCTTTTGGGTTTTTTTGGTTACTGTTTTGTTGGGTTTTTTTAATAAGCTGTTTTTCTGCTCACACTAGTTTTGAACTTTCCATTTCAGTGCTTTACAGAAGCCTTATTTTCACCCTCAGCACTGCGAAGGGAAGCTGCTATAATGGGATCTTTTTAGAAAGTAGAATCCGTGTTGCGGAGGACAAAACTGTTGCAATAGTCCTCAGAATTTTAAGAGTTGAATAATCTCCCCAAATGGAAGAAGTAGGGAAGCTAGTGAATTGTCCTTAAAATACATTAAGAGCTCCAATTCCCATGTAGTTACATTTCTTTATTTAAATATAAAAGTGAAGATGTACAATTTTAATTAAATATGAGTAAAATACTTATTCTTCTTTGTTTACACATTAATGTGTTTACAAAGCGTTGCTTATACCTGGAGAACAACTGCAGGAATGTCAGGAAGTAAAAAGAGAAAAGTTGAAAACCAATTTCTTAAATGTTTCTCTTCCTTCCTTACCTAATATGAACATTTCAGTCCCCTGCTATGATTTTTATCCTCAGTATCCATTCCAAAACATTCTTTTGCCTACATTGATACAGTCCTTCCTCACATATTTCATGTCAGGCCTCCAAACCTTTGACAATGCTGTTCTCAGCCCTCAGCATTCAGATTCCTGTCAGCTAAGTTCCCCTTTCCAACTCCCAAACTGAGATGAAAAAGTGCTATAGGTTTTTTTCTTTGTCACTTTCTTGTGTGAGACTTTGAAAGTGTAGTCATTTTAAGTTTTTGCTTTTTTCTCCAGTGTTCAGTTGTTGCTTGTTGTTTGTTGGGTTTTGAGGTCCAGAAATATTTCCTAAGGCAACTTGAGGTTCATTATGTAATTGCTTATTTTTTTCCTTCCTCTATAGTGTACTCTCAGCCCCTTAGCACTTCAGTCTAGCTACTTGACATTCAGATCATCTTTTAACTGAGGACTTGTTTCCAGAAAAAAAGTGGATGGCTTCCTCTCAGCCCTGTCACTGTCTTTGGGGAAGCCCAGCACCTTCACTGATGCTGAAGCATCCCACACCGGGAGCATCCCACAGCCCTTGAGTGCTTTGTCATCCATCCCACAGGCACTCACCAGGCTTCAGCAAGGTGTCAGGATGTACACCTTCTGAGGCAGGATACTAGACAGGTGAGGTTTTATTTCAGGAAAGACTTGCAGAGCTGTGTATCCTCCAGTCAGTTTTGCAGTGACATTTGCAGGTGGGAGGTATGGGCAAAGTTAAGAGGGAGAAAGCAAAGCTACCAACTTGCTAAATACTTTAATGAGCTTTCCAACCCTCCTCAGGCTGTCCACCACAGTCAGGTTTTCCAGTTATGTTTATGGGAAGTTAATCGAGCCCGGTACATGGAAATTCTGGAAGCATTCAATATTTTCATTACTTTTCCACAGTGTGATCCCAGGCCATAAGATTAACTATGGTTGTTACAGAATCCCAGCAGAAGTGTAAGACCCTCACTGTACTGAGTGTCAGCCCTGTCTTTTCCTCTCAGTCCTTTCATGAGTTTCTTTGAAGCTTTTCTTTTTTAAACCATCTTTTGCACTGAGGAAATGAAGCTCCAAATGAAGTGTGAAATAGTCCCTTTGTCAACAAATACCTCACTACAGTTCTGCTGTTCTTTGAAACATGAACTGTTGGTTTTGCTCTGAAAACTCACTCTTTCACACTTTCTACTTGCTAGGAAAAAGCTCTTGTACCTTTTCCCTTTCTTCTTTTTCTCCCCCATTGGAATATTAATGAATTATTCATCCAAAACTGGGCAAGGTATTTCATACCTTTGCCAGGGCAAGGTATAAAAAGGAAGAGTACCCTGATTCCTGAGATTTAAATTTTGCACTGCTTTTCACTAAAAAAATCCTGAAGTGATCCATACATCCAAGTCCATGAAGAAGCACTATTGAATATGTAATATGGGATCCTGGGAAGATCCACGTGTGCTGTAAGTGTAGAAGGCACTGACTTCAAAAGCACAGTTACCAGGAATAGGCATTCTATGTGAAGCCTCGTGTTGAATATAAGAGCCAATTCTATGGAAAGAAGCTGGGCTTTTTTATCTTGCCAACCCATAGTTATCTTTTCTCTTGATTTATTCCCTTGTTTGTCTCTTTCTTTTTTTTTGCTATACCTTGCTTTGTCTTTGAGGTGCTTGCCTGTAGAAACCTGTGTTAATTAATGATGGTAATGGAGAGAAGGCAAATAACTACACGTACTTTAGTTCTCTGTTGGTCTGCAGGCACCAGCGTTTCCCATATAGTATTCGTTTCAACAGAGCTCAATGATGGAGAATTTTGTTGGCTTAGTGGTTTCAGAGTATTTCAGTTATAGGGCTCAAGATTAAGGAGAGGTCTTCTGCCATTGGAGCATAATGCGATGAATCATAAAATTGTATATTTAACATGACCATAATATGTCCATTGTGAGCAGTGATCCTTGTAATGAGAATTATTGAACAATTCCCATAATTGTTTCCTTTGTCTGGATCCACTCCTTGTTTGTCTGTCCTCCACTCTGAAAAGCCTAATCTAAGCTGGCATTGAAAGACCAAGTTCTACTGCATCTTATTTTGAAAGCTGAATGATTTAGACTAATGTTCTTTTAATCTAGAACATGGAACACATTTTGCTTTAGATTTTTTTTAAGTAAAAAAGTATACGTGAAGTGTGGATTGGTTTGGATTGGACAATGCATGGAAATGGTGGACCATTTCATAGAAATTTTTTTTTAGAAAGTTTTGGTTTTCATTCTCTAGCCATATTTTATTAATATTTTTAATAGAAATTAAAATGTTCCTTTTTTCAATCTATATTTATTCATTCGGCAGTGAACAATTTTTTTAGTTGTCTGATCTGTCATCAGATCCATGAATCCTCATACCAGTTGTTTCTGCTCCTAGATTAGAGCGACTTTTGAGTTAGAGAAGAATGAGGAATACTGTTTTGAGGAAAAAAAAATACCAAAACCTTCCAAAAAGAGGTATTATGATGATGATACAAGTTCTAACCAGATTCCTGAAATGGGCTGTAACAAAGTTACTCCTGTCTAAATGCAGAATGAGAATAGACATCAAAGAGTAATAAATATACTTGAAATCTGTTTAGGAGAAGAAAAAAAATCATGCTTTTGTTTAAATATACCTATATTTTCCATTAATATGGAATGTGATTCTCATGTAATGCAAGGTAATTTAATGTATTTTGCTATATGTCTGCCAGTAGCTGGGTTAGGAGTTCATTGTTGCAGTTTTGTTAGTATAGTGCTGCCCATAAAATGATGCTTTTTCTTTCTCCCATGCTCTTTTTGCAGCAAGCTGTAACCCTGCAAAGCAGGTTTATAAATGGATTACAGCAAAAAGGCCTGGATGGTGCAGAAATGTTTGGTTTGTGCTTTGTCCCAACAGAGAAAACAGAGAAATTAGGTAGAGAAATAGAAATTATTTAGGTTTTCTTTTTACTGTTGGGCATTGGAAAGCTGATTTCTGTTGTTTGTGTAGAACATCTAGGAAGATTAAGGAATACAGAACTACCCTCCATTTACTCAGTTAATAGCAGACAAACATAAAGGTAGGATAAATTTTTACTTATTAGTCATAAAGTGTCATAATTTACCACCTGCTTCATGCTCAGTAGTTACCCAGCCAGTCGGGTTCCTCCTGCAGCACATCAGAGGTGGCAGGATTAGGCCTAAAATTTGAATGACAACCTTATGCTCTGTTTAGCTGCAACATTGTGGTTTAAATGGAAGTTGATCCATCTGGTATTTTCATCCTACATCAAAAGCTCACTCTTGAAAATTGTTTGTGATATGAGAGAATAATTAGACTGTCTGGGTATTGAAATTGAAAACTGCACCAAATACTTACGTAGGTATGGAGGAGAACAGCCTATTGACAGGGGCCAAAGTGACATGACATTGAGGTCATCTATCAAATGCAGCGTGGCAGAAGTTGAGAGAGTCTCTGTGGTGTGTAGTGCTTTGGCTTTTTGCACTTCAGGGTACACTGGACCTACTAAAGACCAGGTTCCTAAACAGTGTTGTAAGAAGCTTCAAAAAGTAAAAGGGAGAAAACGTACCCTATTTACAGTGGATGTTTTTAGAGAGCGTAGTGCAATGCCGTGGAGTACAATGTGATGAAAAATGTCACTCAATATCTCTCTTGTAAATCTTTCATAAAGTATATCCTTTCTATCTCAGAACATCTGCCAGCCTTCCATTTCCTGACTTTAACAAAGCTTCGTTTATTGACATCAGACTTCTTTGTGGAGGTAGTGGGTGCAGAACCATCAACCCTTTTTTTTTCTCCTCTTCTTTCTCCTGCCTCATGCATTTACTTCCTTGAAATGTGTTATGAAGAGTATCCACAAATATGAGTATGTAAGACATCCTTTTTCAGTCCAGCTGCCTCCAGTCTTAATTACCTACTTTGGGTTGCTGTGCTGTTCAGACAGAAGAAAGAACCTGAAGAATTAGGTTGAGAAGCTGAGAGGACTGGTCACAGTTTTCTCTTCTGTTGAACGAGTGCCCTGAGAGTGGGGGACTTAAACACTTTCCCTGAGACCTCATTAAAAGGACATGTTGCTTTGCTCTTAGGTTTTGCATCTTCCTTTGGCTTTCTCCATGTACAAAGAGCCTCAGCACTGAAATGATTTTTATTGGGTGTTTAAAAACAGTAACTTTTTATGAGGATGAAGAATCACATGTGTAAGTCTGCTTAGCTTAGAAGAGATGGCAGTTCTCCTACCTGTGGTGGTCCTGATTTCATTGTGAGTTTTTTATCTGGTTAATCACTTTATAAACAGAAACAAAAGGGAAAAAAGCAATGCCTTAACCAGATTTGAGGTATCTGAGAGGTGACATGCTAATGTTTTGAAGAAAAACTACTGTAGAAGACCTTGAAGGCCACGCACATAGACAAGCAGAAGTGGTTTTGCCAGTAGCAACTTAAACACAGATCCTCAAATGCAGCATGCCTGAGCCCTCATGCTCAAGGCAGGATGGGTGACCTGGCAGAAGTGTAGTTGAGGTTCATCCAGCATTTCTCCTAGCTTAGATTAATTAATATAAATGTATCTCTTGATGAAGAAGCTGTTGCGCTATAGAACCCCAGATGAAATTTCGGGGATCTACAGGTATTTCTAAAATGACATAACATCTTCACTACAGAAGGCATTTAGTCGTACAAAAGACTTTCAGACTAGCTTTTAAAATCGGTTTAGGGGTTCTTTGGATATTTGGCTCTGTAGGTGGTATCTTTCCTTTCTGCTTAGATAAGGACTTAATCCTCAGAGGCTGATTGTGTTCAGATCCAAGGATTTGGCTCGGAACCCATTTTGTATAAAAAAGTGTAGGAATTTTGCAAGTTCTTTGCAGACAGGAAAAACTGAGCTATATACTTAAGAGGGAAATCAGCCAGGTTCCCTCTAGTTAAACTGCAGTGGAAGAAAAGCTGCGCACATGGAATTTGACTCTGTGTCCATTGAAGTCAGTACATTTTCATTCCAAGGATAGGATCTGGTTTGGTTTTCCTTTTAACTCTGGGAATGAGTGTCTCACCAATTTGAATTCTGTCAGAGCATTGTGAGAGGGTGTTTTTTTCCATTTAGTATAATTAACTTTCTGAATCTGTTTGTTCAAAATTATTACTGACGTTGTTAGAAAAATATATATGCTTCAACTGGGCAGGGTGGCAGTTAATTTTTAAAGAGCTTTTTAATTGCCTGCAATGATTGCAAGAGCACATTTCTATATCACTAAAGGCATCAGACAGAAAGTGGTTTACACAACTTTAGCTAGAACTCAAGGGAATATTTTTGTGATTTCAGAGCTGGTTTTAAGACAGTCTAAATTCATGGCTTTCCTACAGAAAAAAAGAAAAACCAAAGCGAAATCGTGTTGTTTCATTGAACGTTGCCTGTAATTTTTGTGTGGCAAAGAACCAAAGCATCCCTAGGAAGCTGTATGCTTGTTTGTCTTTTTATTAACAAACTGTTGGCTGAATACATGTCCATTGTTGAGTGACTAAGTCAGATATTTGCAATGCAGACACAGGGCAGTTCCTCGTAAAGGCTGAGTAAGAAACATCTGGCCAGATGACTGAATATCCTTTCTAATGGGGAATTTCTAGGATTAACGGTCAAGGATTCTGACTAATTGCAGGCACTAACTCTCAGTGAGTACCAAATGTGCACCTCTTCACCCCTCTCTAGTCCCTCTGCAAGTTCGTTGCATGGATGATGATCTGATGGGCAGTTCTGTACTGTAGCTTGATAGTCCTGCAGCTCTGTTTTATTTCACACATCTGGACACATCACGCACACAGCAGGATGCCGGCACTGTTCCTCAGCTGTGGCCCTGCATATGCACTGCATCAGTTCCTTAGGCTGTACTTTCAAACTCTTCTTGTACTGAGTGCTCAGTATTAGGCAGCGTAAGTCAGCTGTTTTGTCGGTATTTGTCAGTTCCTCAGAATTTCAGTAATTCCCCTCTGAGCTGCCTTTGATGCTCTCCAGCATGTAACTTCACAGCCTAAACAAAGGCAAAAGAGTTTGCTCTGGTGATTTAGGGTGTGGATTGCTACTTTCCTAGTTTTGTATTGATTTAATGCCACTGCAGGGAAGTGATTTTGGGGAGGAGGTGCTTTGTACATTGCAGTCCATGTCTGGCATTGAAATTTGCAGAGAATACTCTAAAATACCTCTTCCAAGTTTGGACAGTGTGGATCCCATTCCTCTAACCTGCACTGATTGCTGAGGTAACTTCGTCTTCCCAGGACTAAACAGGCTTCAGAGTGAAAATCCCTCATCTGTGCAGTCCCTATGGACCAGTTTAGTCCAGGGCATTCCCAAATGTTCGCGAGACTTCCCACAAGCATATGGATTTGTTGCATGGAGAACCTGCATGTGCACGTGTACAGTGAGTGTTGCTGTACAGAGCGAGACGAGTGTCACCTTGCACTTGCAATGTAGGCTCCGCGTACCTGTGTAGCAGTATGTCTGGCAGTAGGGGTTGTCAAAGGCAGAGCCCCAGAATATGGGGTTGTGAAGACATCACTGCTTGAGTCCTCAGGACAGAGACACAGTAGGGCAGGACCTTTTACAGCCATCTTCAGGTCCAAAGTAGAAGGAAGGCAGTCCCTTGGAAATGCTTGGCTTTAATATGATAATGCAGATATGTCAGAGAGAAAGAAGTGAAACAAAAAACCTAGAAAGGACAGCCTATGGCATGTCACTTGCCAGTAAGGAAACTAATAAATGGGACATTTGGTTAGCTAAAAGCAGCAGCCCTTATCCTCAGTTTTAGGATTACAATAAATGAGTTGTTGAACACAAAATCAATTAGGTGAAACTTTCACTCAGTTCCATAATGACTGCTTAAATCCATAAAAACTTCCTTCTTGTGAAATGTGGTCTGGGATAGTCTGAGGTATGACTTTCAGAATTGGATACTTCACAGGGTCTTTCTGGCACTTTGAATGTAGACCTTCCTCTAATTTACAATCCTTAGAAAACACTTGAAGCCACACAGAGTAATAGTTTGCTTCTGCAGTAGAGACAAAACCAATCAAGATTCTTAGTACCTATGTAAACGTGATAAATTATGAAAACCAAACTCAGCTTTTTGAATTTTTTTAAAAAGCCCTGTATTGCTGGGATGTTTTCAGCTTGTTGCTGTCCAGCTGCTCTGGAAAAGCACCAGCTGCTGTGCTTCATTGCCTGCTTCTTTCCTGGAAGGTGCTTTATGATTTAAATCACTTCTTCTCTCTAATTCAGCAACAGCCATTTACATTGACTTGACACCAAGAAATGAAACCAATTGAAAAGGATCACTGCAAGGATAGAGAAAAATAGGCTTAACTAATAAAAAGCAGCTGAAAGCAAAATAAAATAAAAGATGACACACTACTGGGGTTTAACTGTCTACTTCTGAACACAAAAAGCATTTAAAAGTAAAGTGTTTGGTGGTTTGTTGCTGTTTTGTTTGGTTTTTTTAAGGTAGGTTTTTATAATATGCATGGCTTATAGGTCTAGAATTATCTCTTAAATTGGAGAGAAGCATCCATGTGCTATGTGGGCATTTTAAGCAGAGCTGACTGTCTCCACGTGAAATCCTTTTGCCTTTTTTGGCTGGAGAAGAAATGCTTCCAGACTTGGTGCCAAAGTCAAGAGGAGGACCAGACTGTACAGCCTTAAATTTGTGACACTCTATGCCATGTGCTTTTAGCAGAGTGTGGCATGGCCAGTGGGTAGCTTCCCCCTCCCCTCCCCAAATCAGATTATCTAACAGTTAATCTGTTTTGTTGATGTGCTGAGCGACAGCCGCTCATTCAGGAACAGACTCGGGTGGGAAGGGGGAGCACTTTTGAGAGCAAGCTGTTTCAACTGTATGTTTTCCTTCTAGTGATTCGTAGGATTAAATTTCAGGCTGTTGCCTATGGAACTTGGTGTTAATAGCCAATGCACTCAACAAGTTAGCTTTTCTCCTCAACTTTCCTTATAAAAAAAAGCAGTTTATCCCCATCAGTCTCCCTTGACCAGCTTCTAAGTCTGTGATTACTCTTTTTCATCACCTCTTAATACTGACCAAAACCCAGGTGGTTAAATTCACAATCCACTCACTTTTTTTTTTTTTTGAGCCTGTTTCTTTTCAGCATGTACAGAATAGATCTGAAACGAGCTGATCTATGCTGCTCTTAAACTCCTTCATTTCTAGACAGATAATTACTATTCCTCATCATGTGTGCATATGTAAACATCTGTATTCAGGCTATGTAGCAAGCCTGTTTCCTCTTCTCCTAGAGGAAAGGTGGGAATATGTGTTTTGCTAACATTTATTGTGCTTTCCCATGTTTCAGTGAAGTCCGTCAGTCTGTAGATCTTGGTACAGCTCCTGAGTACCAGTTTATGTAGTGCTTGGTAGTTTCTATACTGTCTGAACCGTGAAGCCTCATGTCGTCATCTTCCTCTCTTTTTGTGACATAAAGGGGGGCAGGGAAGACCTAAGCCTAATTAGAGTGAATGAACCTGTCTCGTACGTGCTGCTCAGAGGCTTTGCTGTCTCTTATCCATATTACTGTCGCAGCTGAGGAGCACATCACAAGGGCACCCTGGTGTGGACCCCGAGTGCTTTATCTGTATAGATTACTGCAGCGTGTTCGTGCAGGGTGAATCCAGACTCTGCAGCTTCAGCTTTCACAAAGCCTCTTCACAAAGGGAAAACAAATCACGTTAGCTAATGTGTAGCAACTGTCAGGAGGTAAAAGCTTAATGAAATTAAGACAATGTGCGGTTCTGACAGGTTGCAGCAGGTGCTGTGGGGAAGCTGAGAGAATCAGAATCTGGTAATAGACACTAAAACCACAGATACCTTGCTTTTTCCAGAACTGCATTTTGCTTTAGTCTATGTATAAATGGTACAAGAATCTTTTTTGACATTGCAGAGACAGAAGATTTCAGCCAGTACAGACAGAGTTGAACTAATAACAGTGTAGGGGACAAGCCAAGAACTAGACAATCTTGCCAGGATAACAGGAAACCTCAGTGTGGAGTCAAAGGGTCATACTGTGTGTATTTTATTTGGGAATGCTGTGTTTGCTTAGCTGAACTTGCCAAACTTGTCCTAACCATTGTAAGGAAGTGTCCTGTCTCATTATATACCTATAGTATTTGTACCTGGATATTTCTGTCCATGGAGGGTGTATAAATCACATGATAGCTTCTAACTGTGGTGTTTAGAAGATCCTGCAGGCAATAGATTGAGAGGTGCTGGGGGCCTTTTGAAAGGGTGCAGGGGCACAGAACGCAGGGAGAAGCTCTGATTCTCCTGATGGTAGAGAGGGCATAGTGGCCATGTGTGAATGTGATGGCTTCAGGGATTGTCTGAGACTGTGAGTAATCTGAGAGCTACCGTAGTCAGGAAAGAGTCCTCTTGGGATAATGGATTGAATGAGGTGGATTTTTAGCTTCTAGACAAATAGCTAGAAAGGTCACGAATAAACCTCCTCTGTGATCAAAGACAGTGGTCAGCCATTTCCTCTCCATTCATTGCCAAAGGATGGCAAACAGCAGTGGCTGGAGAAGCCTAGGTTCTTGCATCTTATATTTGTCCTCTCTGAGCTTGCTTTTTTCTCATGTTGTTTGTCAGGTCTGCCCTGTGTATGACTCAACTCCTGCCCCAACTCTTTGCCCTAATGTCAGTGTAACTCTCACTCTTTGATTTCTCATACTCAATCATTTTCTAAGCCAGCATCTGTCATTCTGAAGGGTTCGATATGGAGAGGCACCTTGTACAATACTACATGGTTTCTAGCCCCAGCCCTCATTCCCTCCCATTCAGCAACCTGCTCTGAAGCCCCCAAAACAAAGCACCCTGTTGGCCCTCTGTGTTTGCAGCACTGTCGATGCCCTGCATCAATCGACCTTGTCCCAAGATATGGGACTACAAAAGTCGTCTTTCTTCACAGTTCAGATTTCTGCTCATTTTGGTCAGTTTCACCAGTTCCTTCTAATTAGATGTGTATATTCATTAAACCACTAAGGATTTGCCATCAGAGTATTTGGCTAATATTGTATGCCAAGGAAAGGCATTTTGAAGATTGACTGTCTCCATGTCACGCGTATGTAAATCCGTATTCGTTGCTGCCGTACCAGGTGTTTTTAAGTGCTGACTTTTGACAGCTGCAGCTCAATTTTGCCAACTGCCAACTTCCAAAAATGAAGAAAATACAGGATAGCAAGAGCAGAAATTATATTTTTTAATGCAAATAAGTTGGGTTTGGGGTGTTAATGAATGAAGCAACTACTGAAAGGAGCAAAAAGCATTGTATTAGTGACTAGAAACGTTAAGAGTCACGTGTAATTCAAAACCAAATCCCCCAGGAAGAGCTCACATAATGTACATGAACTGTTGAGCAGATTAATAAACAGGGAAACTGAAAAGGGCAGCATTTGCTCTAATCCAGACAGCTTGCTAATGCATACAGGTATTTGCAGCCAAGCGAAGAACATGTTATTTAACACTGAAGTGTATCTGACTGAGAAACAAGATAGGGAATTGGTACCATCACAGTGGGTTAAGCACGTTAGAGTAATACAGCGGTCCTCTATTCCTAAAATCTAAGAAAGTTGTATCAAACTTCTGAAACCTTCTGGCATTCACTTTCCAGTCAGGAGACTACAAGAAATGCTAAACTGAAGGTCTCAACTTGCTGCACCCCAGCAGTATTACATGTTAGTAACTGCCCAAGCTGCCACCCATGTACAACCTGGCAGTGTTGGGATCATTTTCAACCAGCATTGTAGGAATCATGCAACAGTTCCTTTTGTGGTAACTTCTTCCAAGGATCTTGACAAAATGGAGAGCTCTAAAAGCTTCACGTTGCAACCAGAGCTCCAGTGAACCAAACTTCACTCCAAAATAGAGCAATGCCACAGATCCATTGAAGTCACTTTGCATCATTTGGCCCTGATGTTACTTTTTTTGTGCAGCTAAATCTGAAATCCCAGCAAAAGCCACTTCGATGTGATAGCCAAACTGCTTGCTTTCTTGGAGGGTCTCGCTGCCCTTTAGCATTTTTGGTAGCACTGTCAGTCAAGCGTTATGTAGCAGCTATCACCACCTTGCCTAGGCTACAGCTTCCAGCCAGGAGCAGGACTGCCTGCCTGCATGCCTTGGGGTGACTGCTCTGCCCAGTTTGTCTGGGGCTAGGTGAGTGTCAGCTTTTGTTTGTCATCTTGGGCTCTGCATTCTGCCATCTAATCTGCCTGACATAAGACAACTGATTTAGTCACTGCCCATAGTATTTCCTGCTAGAAAGAAGTCTGAAGAATAAAGACTGAAGAAAACCTTACCGTTTTATATGCATTTCTGGTGTATTTCTGGATGGTTGTGTACCTCCACACATATGGACAATAAAAATACCCTGGGCTGGCATGGATTTCAGACCGCTGGGTTCATGCAGTTCGCTCTGGTCATTGCTTAGTGACATCCCTTTTGGATCCTTGACAAAGCTTGTCTTTGTAGTGGCACGTACCTCTGCTGTGACTTCTGATTACAGGTATTAAAAAAGTATTTCATTCTTGGTCTTTCTCTCACTTCTTGTAAACAAACGGGTGTTGAGTCAGGTTGTTGTTATTCCCTGTGGGCTTTCTGTGACCAGATTTCAAATAGGTCTCTGCAGAGATGAACAGCTTTGTGGTTTGGGGCAGCCTTCGGTGTGTGGAGGTTGAGTTCCTTGGTCTCCCTCAGATTTTTGTTTAATGATAGTGAATGGATTACTTTGGAAGGCATTCTTTTTTTTTTTTTTTTTTTTTTTTTTTTTACCCAAAGTGAGGCTACTAATCTGAACGAGTCAGTTGGGTCCTATTTATTTTTGGAAAGGAGAGGAAAACATCTCTCAAGGGTCAATATCTCATCTTTTTCAACTGCAGGAAGAGCCTGGAGGTAGCTACCTTGTTACTGAGGTAACACTAATTCCATGTTACAATTTTAAAACAGACCATTCATTGATTTTGATGGGAACACACCTGAGCACCCTTTTATTTCCTTTTCTGGGCACTGACTCATCCAACCTGAAGCATCCCATGTTTAGGGTATTAGGCTTAACTTTCCTGTGCTTTTCCTATCTTTCCCCTAACATTTAGATTGCCGTATTCAGGTTTGGAGATGAAGCTCACACCTAACTGATCTGTAGAAGCATCTCAAGGAAAACGCATTGTTTCTATGGTGTTTTTCCCTCTTTTTTTTCTTCCTCTTTTTGCAAGTACATTTCCACTAAATATTTTTAGGAACTATCACAATGCCTGTAAGTGCTACAAGCTAGTAACTGTGAAAATCATGTAAAAATAGCATTGAAATGAACCTCAAAAAATCATTTAGGCCTTGTCTCTGCAGTTCAGGCAGGCGCAACTGTTCTGACAGGTCACACGGGTTTGGTTTGCGTCTTTACTAACCTGAGTGCTATTACTTGATGCCCTTCCTTTACTGCTTCAAATGTTATTCACAGTGCAGCAGGGCTTTTAAAAAGGCACATCTTTTATTAAGCTAGGTGCGTTTTTCTTTATTTTGTTTGTAAATGGGATAAGCACTGGGTGAAACGTATGTGCTGTACGTGTGGGACTTTGTCTTACATTGTTAGCAATGTGACAGTGCTTCACAGAAGAAAGTGGTGGCCTCTTTGCAGGGAGGAAAGAAGGTCCAGAGAATTCACTAACAAAACTGAAATCTTTCTGAATATACTTTGCATTTCAGTGCTGGGCTGAAAGAACCTTAAAAAATTCCAGGCAAAAGTCTGAATTTAATTCATTGTGGGGTCTTTTTTATTCTTTCTCTTTTGGCTTCTGGAAGTGGCTGTCCAGGTTTAAGCGTCCGGAGTATATTTTTGGTGTAGAACACGTGTACGTATTGGCTGTTAACGTACCAATCTTTGAGACTGCCAAGCTCACCTTCTGGGGAAATGTTACATAACTGGAGCATCACGTAGTGTGTTGCTTTTTTACTCCTTTAAAGTCTTTGGTATTTCCCTCTTTTATTTCTGAAGTAACTTCTTTTCACGTCATAAATAACACTGCACTTGATGAATCGCTGCCCATGTATTGCTTCAAGACTGGGTAAAAAAAAATGGGGGATTTATTCTAACTTGACATTAACATGAGCAAGTGGCACGATGAGGCACTGCCCTAAATACTAAGACCCCAAAACATTTACAAGAATTAAGGAACTGATGTATTACTTAAAGCAATCCTGAACCTAAGTAGTATCAGAAAAATTAGCAGGAAGGACCCAGGGATAACAGTGCTCCTGTCTCATGACACAGAGATCTAAACAGCCAAGCCCACAGAGAGTGGCATTATTATTGCTAAATGTATAATATGGTAACTTTGCATTTAAAAAAAATCCATATCCTTGTATTCTAAAAATCTGTCATCCTTTAGGAAGGTGGGCTCTTAGGAAATCGGTGCTTCTTTCTATGAGCTTTGGCACCTCAGGCAGGTGCAGCTCTGATGGGAAGTGACCACATGCTCCTGGGTTTCTGCTCCCCTTGCCTTGCATCGCTGCTTGCACCAGTGGTACTGACCCATTCTGCCCACGTGGCTGTCACTGGGCGCTCCCGTGTCGTCGTCTTAATCATCCCGTGAAAGTCACAGAACCATATTTTTGAGCCTTTTTCGTTGACTGTTGGAATAATGCCAAGGTTTTTGCAGAGGATTGCTGCAGAGTTTGTTTTACATTTCAACATAAAGTATGGAGAACACATTGGAGAATCTGCTATCTCTTGGGGTACTACATGAAGACTAGGTGTTTCCTCCATGTGGTGGTGGCACTTCTCATGAAATCGAGCTAATCCCTGGGTAGTAGATAGGAGAGAGATAGTAGTTGCCCAGTTAGTCCAAGCACCTCCCCATGGGGCAGGAAATACTGTTTTTCTTCTTTATTTAATTTCCAACCTTTGCTTAGTAGATGCGTTTACAGCCTCTGAATAAAGGAGAAAGGTACTGAAAATGTTTGCAGAGAAAAATGCCTGAAATTAAATGCTACCCTGGTGTTACAAAGAGTGGTTTTAAGTAACACAAGGTTTTCTTTGCCTGATGAGCATATACCAACAGAAGTATGGAGTTGTATGTATCCTGCATATCCTAGTGTAGTAAGAGGTATCTCAACTTGATTTGAATTGTGTGTTTTCTTAAGTCCATGTTTCCAGAGAGAATACGTGAAAGACAAAGAAAGCATTACCTGTGTGAATAAAGAAGATTAATTACTCTGTATCATTCAACTATGAAGCACAGAGCTGTATAGCATTTGATAATGGTGAAATAAAAATAATGGTATCTTTAAAGAAATACAGAGATGATGTATCTGCAAGGTACATCAGAGCTTTAACCCTTCTCATCTTGCCCACGGGCTTTTGACACTGGAAAAAATAGATGCGCTAAGCAGAGGAAGAGGAATTTCTTTCTGTGCAGGGGGATTGCCTGTCAATAATTATAACTCCTTTTAAGTAACTCTTTTGAAATAATATCTCTGAGATGAGATTGTGGAGCTGTTTTAGCCAGGGCGCATATCGGGCAGGTATTCATTGAGACGCTGTTTAAAGTGGAATTTCATTAAATCTGTGGTTCTACTTTGCTGCCAGTGGCAACCTGTAAAATGCTGGGACAACTGTAGGATTTCAAGAAAACGTGTTGCTCTTACACCTGCCAGGACATCTGGAGCCATGTTCCCTTTCTCCAGGATGTTTGTTACTTCCATATGTAATCAATCAGAATTGCTCCTATCCTGTGCTAGGAAAACAAGGCTCATGAGCCAGTCTGTTCAAACCTGTTGTCAGAAACCTAGTATATGAATAAAAATACCCAGCTTTTTCAGTGGTGGTAGATGCTTTCCATTCTCTTCAGTAGCCCTTCCATAGTTGGCTTTACATAGGAAAAGTCCAGTTCTGCATTGTGACTTCTGAATGGAAGCACATACCTTTGCTCCTTGGTTTTAAGGTGAGGAAATAAGATTTAAAAGACATTTGCTTTTCATATATTAGAATTGTGCTTTTGGGCTGTTTATGTTACTGTCATAGCTAGGTATGCTTTATAAAGATTTTTAAGGAGCTGCGTATCCAACTCCACATAGATTTAATAATCCTAAGGTCCTGGAGCATAATTCTTTCTCTGTGTTGCATTAGAAAGCATTCCAATGACTTTCTTCATGTGAAATCAGGAGAGAAACAGTGTGCCTCTATAGAAGTAGAAATATTTTTCTCCAAGACATTTAGACTTCCACATGCTGTTGAGGGTTGTTTTTCTTTTTTTTTTTTTTTTTTTTCTGCTGTGAGAAGGCCTGCATATTCAAAACATTTTCAGGCTTGATGTGCAGCCTTAGCTAAGGGTGGGTGTATCTTGCAGAGCTTGAGGTTTGGTTAACACTGCCAAGTATTTCTGGGTTCACACGGTTCATTCGTCTAGTTGAAGCCTGAAAAAACACTTCTCCTCTGTTTCATTTGTGGAGTTTTTCCTCTCTTCAGTTTGTTTTTGTTTGTTCTGTTTCTTGTTTTGAATTAGGATTTCTGCTCTGTGCTCGAGTTGGAACATCACCTTCTGAAAGATCGTGTGTGTTTTGTAACGTGCAGCTTGCAGTGCCTCTCTGGTCTCTCTCCCGGAGCCAAGGACGACTGGCTCAATAATAAATATTAAGGAATTCTTTAGTGGCACCGTCGCGTGTGAACGGCAAAGCCTGGAGATCTTGTGCTTCCCATCAGATAATCTCGTTTCAGCACTCAGGTTGCTTTAAGCCTAAATGCAAGTGGTGGTTACGGTTGCCATGGCAGGTACTGGTGAGGGTACTGAACAAACACCCACACATACACCCACACATACACACTCGCTGAATCCTTGTTTGGACTTCTGTCCACATGGAAAGGAACCTGGTAAAGTTCTTGTTTTCTAAAACTTTGTTCTCATGATAGCTAAATGTGCTTGAAACTAGACCAGGTAGGTTTACCATCCTTAAGTTTCAGAGCGTCTGAGAAGCTACAGTGCATGTTACAGAAATCAGTCATTTTTATGTTTAACTAACCAGATAATCATGTTTCAGTCAGCATCTCCTTCACTGCCTGAATAGGTTATTCAGCTCAAATGATGTGCTCCCCCCAAACCTATTTTTTTCCCTGTCTCATCACCCTCACCATTTAAAGATTTGTGATTTATTTCTGATTTGAAAAGATGACCTGAAGACTCCAGCTATTGATTGTAATGATGCCTTTTTTTCCCAGGTAGACAAAGGCTCTCTTCCTAATCATTATTTTCTTTCAGAGCATGTGCACATACATACATATGTGCATATGTATATACACACTCACATGCATATCTCACCTCCTGGTCCTGTTTTCAGTAAAGCAAGCTTGGCATACTGCAGGTCTCCCCGAGACACTTTCTCCGCAGCCAAGAGCAGTTGTGTTATTCTCCTGTTCCTCCCAGTTGCGCTTTCCTTCTGCTAACAGTTTCCTGTTTATAAATCACAGAATCCTACTTTTCTGCCACAAAGTCACCTTTGAACTCCCTTCTGATGTAGCATTTTTGGTTGGTTAGCTGTCCTGCCAGAATAACTGTTTTGCAGTTTTCAGTCTCTTTTGATGACTTTTTTTGGGGGTTGGGTTTTAGTTTGGTGGTTTTTAGTTGTTTGGGGTTTTTTTCTCTTTTATCCCCAGCCCCATTATTTGTTTGCCCAGTCAGGCTGCCTGGTTCTAGAACTACCACCTTGCTTGCAGGGTGCCTTCGGAAATGTGTATTGCTGAAAGGGGGTCAGGTGATCCCTGGCAACCCTCTCCTGCCATTCAGTCTGCTTTGTTAGGCTACTTTGTGTAAGAAACAGGCTCTTCTGGGGGTGAGCTTGGGCTGGATTTTCCTCTGGAACATCAGCTGGTATGTGGGGGGGGTTTACATTAGTTCTTGCACTTTGTGTGTCAGAAGCCATTCCTTATTGTGCATTGAGTGGTTAGTGAGCTGGATTTCTCTCTCCTGTGCTTTAGTGGACCAGGAAAGTGGGACTTGCAGACTAGAGCGTGGGTGCGTCAGGATAAACCAGAGCTGCTTTCCCCGGTCTGCTATTGATTTTCTCTGACTTGGATACCTTGCCCCACTCTGAACTGATAATATTTACCCACCACATTACAGCCACCAGTGAGAGAAGACGATAGCGTTACAGCTGCAGAGAATAACATCCAGCCTCTCAGTGGGATCAGAAGCAATCATTTCTAGATGGTGTCAGATGCAGAAAAGCGGGGTCTGTGGTGCTAGCCGGGATCGTTCATCTCACTGGTACCACCAAAGGCTGGCTCGGAGAGCTCGGTGGCTGTGGCAGTGAAGAGGATGTTAGCTGCTCTCAGACATTCTTTTGCTATGTGAGTCAGGGCTCAGGTTGGTTATTTACCAGGGTTAAATCACCCCTACCCTGCACTGCAGAGCTGGAAGTTGAATCAGGCAGTCAGAGGAATATTTGCTAACACCAGGATAGCTCACTTGGATGCAAAATACCCAAACAAAACAAAAATCTAGGCGTTTGTCCAACCAGCGCCCCCCTACCCCCACCCCCCGCCCCAAACCAGCATTTTTAGGTAGCTTATTCTCAGTTTTGTCTCAGTTGTTCTTAATTGTCTCTGTTCCTGTTATTCTCCTTTTTTTAATAATATAAACTAACTTTCAGTGAATTTTGTCTTTAGAAAACCCTGACACAACAGCTTCAGATGGAGTGTGTCATCTGCCAGACCTTTTCCATGATAGACTAGGAAGGCCCTGGGAGTTTTGTTTTGCTCTAAAAGGTCTCACATTCTCTGAAATTGATGTTCTTTGAAATTATTTTAACCTGGTTTGCATTGGTGTAGGTAATTGAACTATATCAGTTTGAAATTCAGTTTTAGTTATGTCTGTTCATAAGGTAGGAAAGACCTAACATTTATCTTCTGCTTCATTTTTATTTTTTATTAGACATTTTAAGTGTTCTTTACCCTAAGGGATTGTAAGGACAGCTGGAGAATTGCAAAGCTAACAACAGTAGGGACTAATGAAATAAAACTTGATTTCTTGAGAGCTAAGGTGAAATTTAGCATCTGAATAATGTGTTTTGCTGTGATTTTTGTATGATTTATAATAGCTTTACCTTTTCAATTTCAGAATGTGGAATAGGTCCCCAGTTTTAAGTGACTTTTAACCATACTACCTGAAAACGAAGGTCAAAGATTCAGCAGCTCTGCCCCATCCTCAGGACAGAAGGTTTCCATGACAAGATTCTTGAGCAAACAAGATCTCTTCAGCAAAAGCAAGAGAGGCTTTATTATTCCTGTTTATGTCCGAGGTAGAACCAAGTAAGACATGTCTCCCTCTATTTAGAGATGATTCCTTGATTTTTATTTTTTTTTAGCGTTTGGGCTTTTAAAAGCTTATAAAGAGAAGTTACAGGAGTTCCCCCACACAGACTTGACCATCCTGGGAACAGTGAAGAAACCTTCTGTGAGTGGGTTGGGTGATATTTTGAGGGTGGCAGCTGGCACTGCCCTGCCTGTGTCCCCTCCTTTCCTCCCCAGACCTAGAAGACACATGGTGCTGGCTTGTTGGTGTGCAGAAAGACGAGGTGTGAGGCTGGACCCGTAGGAGTGTATGTTTTACCAAACAGTTGGGAAGGCATACAGGGAAGGGTTGCTTGAAGTGGGAAATAAGGACATTTCTACATTTCTTTGTCGTTTTCTGAATAATTTTGTTATCACTGATTAAAAACAAATGAGGGCTAATTGGACACAAAATCCAGGCTGCTGCTTTTGTAGAAAGTACAAATGAAGACTTGTGGCATCAGTCATCCCTGTGATGCTAATAGGAAGGTCCAGGCTTGTGGCTGCAACTTACACTGAGCGTAATGACTGAAGCCTTTTTTCTTCCTGGGAAGGTCTTTAAGATGGCAGCAGCATAAACAGTTTTGGCAGATGCTCCACTATTAATCAAAGCTATCCAGCCCCTATATGGAAAAGTATGTTCAAAGGTATGGAATGGCTTCCGTATGAGGAGCAGCTGAATAAGACAGGGATCATTCAATTTGGAAGAGAGATTACTAAGGGCATATATTGTAGAGGTGTCAAACTCTCACAAAAAAGCTAGTGGCACTGGGGGTGTTTCAGCATTTTTGGAAGGTTTGGCAATGTGGCAGTATGATGCTCTGCCTCAGCTTTGGCTTGGTTCTGCTGATGTGTCCCTGGCCCTCTGCCTAAGATTCAGCTTATTTGTCCTTTTGCTCTGTTTTTATCTTTTATTTTCACTGTTCTTTTTCTTTTGCTGTATTTTAATTAGTTGTTCTTACCAATCTCATCCCATTGGACAGAGTGATAACCACAGTGTTTTTGCACCTCTGGGGAAGTTTTATCTGAGTGAGGAAAGAGGAAATCCCCTGAAGTAATTTTACATAGTTCCCAGACTGCGGCTTTGAAACCTGTTTCTTGCCCAGTTGATTCAGGGTCACTCAAACTGGAACAGGCTCAGTGATGGTGGTTAAAACCACAGCAGATACACTGTGCTGTTTTCTAGCTCTTTACTCTGCCAGTTGTCTGTGCTTTATAAACTCCAGACTCCGGTCCACGTAGAGCCACCAGGGTCGTAGCATGTGGCTTCAGCCAGAGTTGTCTGAATCTCTTGGTTTGGGGGTTTTCTTCATTGGACTTGTAGATGAGGGCATCTGAGGGATGCTTCTGCAAAGGTTCATCTTCACTGGAGAAAAACCCTGTAAGCTGCCCTGACTGACAGGTTTGATGGTGCAGGAGGAGGATGTACAGTTGTGCCTCTCCAGGTGTCAGACAGTGTCACCATGTCCCCCTTCCTCTAGCCTGCAGCCCATGGCACCCAGTCCTTTGGTCAGCATGAAAGGGGGAGGACGGGGGTGCAGGGAATTTAAGGCACTCTTAAGTTGTCCTTGCATAATAATTAGGATGCCGAGGTGGAAGACCTTCAGGGAGAGCTCAGCTAAATGGTGGGGTGACCTGCTACTCATTGGCGGTGCAGGGCGAGATGGTGAGGGTGTGGGAGAAATGGAGGGTCAGAACAGCACCGCAGCGAGGGCTCCGCAGCGCCCTGGGGAGCCCTCACCAGCCTATGGGTGCTGTAGTGCTTTTGAAACCGCTTGGGCTTATGCTGGGAACTGATGTAGTCCCAGTCGTGGGGACTGGTGATTAAGAAAACCTCATCTGGTCCCCATCTATCTCCTTTAATGAATAATTTTCAGTGAGAGTTGCAGATGAAGCCTCATGGGTTTAAGAGGTATTTTCAGCTGTGTTAAAAATTGTTCGAAACAACATTTTGGAAGTTGGGCATTTTAGTTGGAATGAGATTTTTGCATACGTGTCTTTCCCCCTTTTGTTTTTTAATGGCTTGGAAAGTTCCTAGTAATACTTTACTCTCCAAGGTCAACTGTTATTTACTATGCATATGGCACTGATATTTTCTTAATAGCTTCTCTGACATTGTAAGTAAATGGGAAGAATTTGTTACTACATCAAAAAAACCCCACAAAACCCCAACATTGCCTGATTCTGTCTTTCTAGGTGAAAAGCTGTAATTAATCTGCATAACTGCATCTGCACTCTGTGTATCGTCTCGGGGTTATTTCCGAATGTTCTGTGTTTTCAATATTCTTTGTTCATGAAATCTGTAAAGCACAAACAGCTCGTAACTCTATTCACAGCACACAATTCCATACAGGTTACTTAATTACGCACACAGCAACTCCAGTTGCTTCCAGTGTCATTAATTTGTTTCCCTCCTTTTACCGTTGAGTATTCCATACATCTCTGCGCACCTGTAAGCTGCATCTCTGCCCAATGCGTTCACGTATTGTCAAGGTATGGGATGAAAGTTTGGCAGGGGGAGTTGCAGGTCCCTGCTGCAGGCAGCTGTGCTAGCGGTAGCTGGCCTGGGGGCTGCAATGGGAAGCCTTATCAAGTCATTCACCACACTTGCACTGCTTTCCCCATCTGTGAACGAAAATGTATTTATACCTGTTCCAAGAGTGCCAGGCATAGGGACTGGGGTGTGTTTGCATTGTACTACCTAAGATGCTATTTAAGGCATCTTTTCTTTTGGCGCAGTTCCACTGAAGCAGCTCCTGCTTCAGGAGTGTTTTGCCAGTGTTTTGCCACAACTCTGGAAAAGGTGGTATTTTACTAATAACTTGTCCCCGTAACTTGTTTTGCTATGAGTTGGAGCCATACCCTGGCTGTAAGGCCTGCATGAAGGGGTCTGTCTGACCGATTTGTACATGAAAAAAAAAATCATAGATTGCAATGAAAATTCCAGAATGGAAAACTTTGGATTGGTATATGCCATTAACAGTGTACGTTGTTCAGAAACCAAGAGCAATTTCTAGAGAGGTATTCAGAACTAATGATGAGACAGTTATAATGAAGTACCATCCTGGTTAAGATAAGTCTTGAAAATTTGTGCCTTGGGTCAGGGTCTAAGGAAACCTCGGAGTTCTGTAATTAAATGTGAATAAGTAACGCTATGTTGGTTCATTAGCAGTGGTTAGTTCAGCAGACTGATGAGCTGACACTGTGGGAACCAAGCCAAGGAAGAATGCAGATATCATGCTGAATTTGATTTTGTGAGGTTTGTAGCTTTTTACTTTTTTCCTTTGCTGCAGTTTCTGCATAAAATCAGGAGGAGTCAATATATTCTGAGCTCTTACAGCCTTGGCGAGATCAGCATTGATTACAAAAGCACAAACAGAAATGCCTTTGTCCCTAAACAGTAATAAGTGGTGACTGAGTCTTCTTTGCACAGGAAAGATCACAGCCAGAAGCATCTTGCCTCTCCTGGTTTATAGTATTGAAAGAAATTAACCGGGAACAACTCTGCTGGCGGTTATTGTTGTTTGCTTGGGGACCCAATAGAAAATTGATGTCCCCTACCTAAATACTGTAGCCAGTCCTTAGCATCAGTAGGTCTTTTTTTCCTCACAGGTCACTTAATTATCCCACTAGATATCTGTGCCTCTGCAGTGAAAAGTGTTTTGCAACAGGAAGGTTTTCTAAGGAAAAAAAAAAAAATTGTTTGTGGAAAAGAGTTTCCTTCTTTTACAAATGGGAAAAGAGCTGTGGGGAAAAGGTGTTGCTCCTCTCTCCCTGGTTGCTGCATTTGCCTTTTAAGGAAACGTGATTTACAGTTAAATGTTTTGGAAGATGGGAAAAGGGCCAAGGCAAGTGCTAACAGTGCCAAGGAGAAGCGGGAAATGAAGGAGAGGATAACTTGAAGGAAATACCTCTCAGCTTTTAGACAGAGAAGGAAAACAAATTGGAAATGTGGGCGGGGGGAGATGAAAGCACCCACGTCATTGCAAAGCAAAAATGAAAAAAGATTATATGGTGAAAACTTGTGTTTTGATAACCTCAGTAGCTTGATATCCACCAAAACAAGGCTCTGTGCAATCTGCACTTCTGGCCTCTCCCAGCATTTCTTTTTCATCTCGGGCTGGGCACCCTGGAAGGGGGTTAGCTCTGCCTGTCTGGTGCATCCCAGTATTGGGAGAAGGAGTGGAGAATGGTCATGCTCCTGCTTTCTTTTCCTAGCTGGCTGCTCTCTCCCACCTGGCAGCGTGCAAGGGCAGAGTGGGGCTGCTGCGTGGGGCAGCCCGGGGCAGGCAGTGCTTGTGGGCCCCACAAGTGGGTAGGCAAAGACTTCAGCATCCAGCCCTGCCACTCACCCTCACTGTAAGGTGAAATCCTTTCCAAAACCTCACCAATCCATGCCCTTGGTGACAGCAGTTACCTTTCTGGGATGAGGACTGAGAGGAGAGTTGGTCTGGCCCATCTGCAGGACCCACATATGATGTTCAACGCAGGAGGTAATGCAGTCTCTCTCTGGACCTGCAGTTGTATCTCCTCTGTTTTGCTACTGCTTTCCTTTGCTTTGGGCCTGCATAAATACCCTGCAGTGACAGCGGAACACTTGATACTTGGGTATGCGGTGTACAGCTTTGAGCCACCAGCCCACCCTCCTGCCTTCAGATCAGAAACACACCCTTCTGCCATGGGCCAAGCCCTAACTGGTGCTTTGAGAAGTAAGAGGCACTAACTGCCTTGGCCCTAGTCCTTTCTTGGTCATCACCAGTCACAGAAATGGTTTGGGTTTTCCTACTTGGGCTCAGAGAGGGAATTTTTGGTATAATCACAATTCTGACTTTGGCCATGTTGTTTCACTGTCGTGACTTGATTTAATCTTTCTTCTCTCCAGGAGAAATAAAACTTGCAGTTCCCAGTTCATGTAAAAGCAAGTCTGTGGTTTGAGACCAAAGGTCCATTTGTCCCAGCATCGTGTTGTTTGTAATGGCAAACAGCAGCTGCTTGGGGAAGAGTATAAGCATGGGCTGAATGTTTAGTCCTGCTTCTTCAGAACTGCTCTCCCCAGCCTTCAGCAGTTTGGGATCCCTGGGTGCCGTTTGTCCTTGCTGGCTCTCTGGTGCTTTGAACACCAAAACTTGTCATTTAACCTCTTATTTTCTCATGTGAGGCCCTTTCAGTTTTATTCAGATGTCTTTTTTGCATAAGAGTCTTTGGTGAGGAACCTAACTGAATAACTTTAGACAACCTGATCTGTAGTTGCCCATATCTGTTCTGAAACATCATTAGAAATCTTTGTCCTTTCTAGTCCTCTGGCACTGAGGCAGTTCATGCAAGATATGATAGACTATAGTTTGTAGGCATTTCACCTATGAATATATGATTCTCTTTGCCAGTTTTCTCTCGTCTCGTTTACAGACACTTCCATTTTAGACCAATGCTGTGAATGCCCCATAAAGCAGAGTTCTTGCAGGGAACAGTCCTTTTAGCCAGTTTGATTTCTTACTGGTAATGCTTCCCAATTGGCCCATGTAAGAGTCTGAGACGTCATCTAAACAGTATTACGCTGCTGCTCAGAAAACAGCTTTGCCAAAATATTGCTTTGGTTTCCAAAAGTAATTTTTGAGGTCACAAAAACGTAATATAGGTTTATTTTTAAAGGAGAAAAAGAGGCAACAGCTGATCTTCTGGTCAATTTATAATTGCACCATAGAAAACAGAAGAACTGAGATTGAACTTTAATGGTTTGGATGTTTTTAAAAACTTGGGACCCTTATTGCAACTATGAAACTATTAGAAAAAATTACATGGCATTAAAAATCAATTGAAATGCCATCTGATTAACCTATATAACATTTCCCATGTAATTTAATCTAAAGAAACCAAACACGATTATAAAGCAATAGTATTTTCAAAGAAAACAAGGTCTGTAGCAAAAGGTAATATGTGCTAATAGCCCAACAGACCATTCTTGGTTGTAGCTTAGACAATTGCAACTACAGCACCATCACGTGGATTCCTTTTCATACTCTTCAGTAGTAGTTTTCAGCTGAGCTGTTCTGGAGGGGAAAAAAACCAAACCAAAACATAGGATAGTTCAAAAAATAGTGTCAGTGCTTGCAGGGAGCACCATCACCAAATTGGCTCACACCTCGTAGGGCTGGCAGGACTCACAGACCATGGGCTGAGCCTGGGGATGGTGCTCCAGAGCTGGGCATGGGAACACTGTCAAATTGTTTAGATCTGTGTTTGTTTTGCTGTTTTCTAATAGCCCATAGTTACTGAAATGGGTTCCTGAAAATGAAGTTATTTCTTCAACAAGTAAACAAAGAGTTGTTTAGGGTTTTTTGCACTCTCCTGTGAGGTTTCAGTTCCTGGGCTCTAAGCAAGACTGAGCACTGTCTGTTTTGTCAGGGCAGTTCCTGAACTCTGAAATAGCATTTGAGTGTTCAGCTACAAAATCTGTGAAAGGAAATGCTTCAGTATTTGATCTGGATATACAAATGAGAGAAATCCTTTTTTTACATCTTGATAGAATATGTTGGAGAAGACTGTATATGCCTTCCAAATTAGAATTCTATTCAAATAATTCAATTAATTATTTCTCTAACTGACTTCTGGCAGTTGCCAAGTGTGAAGAATTAAATCATCTCTTCTAAGATGTGTCGGAAACAACACTTTTTAGAGTCTCCAACAAAACCTGACAAAGCATTAAAGCCACAGCCTGCTGCTGTGGGGCCTGGCTGCTAATTTGGAGACCAGGGGACCATTTTCAGTGTCATTCCTGAAGCTCCCAGCACAGCATCAAAAAATATTGCAGGTTTGTCATCACAGCCTGTGGCCACGGGTGGAGAATTTCCATCTTCTGGCCATAAAATGGCCAAAACCCACTTTTAGAGAGCTGAAGTATTTCCTTTCCCCTCTCACCAGTGACTAGATTGACACACTTGAAAAAGTTTGCAATTTTACATAAAAGCATCCCAGCTGGAATGTATTTCCATAGCCAAGTACTGTGGGAAGGAGGAAGGTTTGGAGAGGATCTTCTGGGTCTTTGGATTTCCAAAGTGCATGTCTTGCTGTTGAAAACACTCTGACTTCATCGCTGCTTCACAACTGTCATCTGCTGCCACGTGTAGGTGTTGGAGTGCGGCTGGCTCCCGCTGCAGACTTGCTGTCCTCTGCAGTTCCTCTTGCTGTTAGCAGTTCCTTTGGAGAAGGGACTCGTTCTGCTGCAGGCTGGGGTGAGGAAGAGCCCGGTGTAACCCCCCACAGGAGGGTGCAGCGCTTGAGGGGTTCAGCGTATCAAGTGCTGTTAGTTCCGGAGCAGCTCTGCACAGGTGTTGTGCCACGAATGGACTAGCCACAGGGCTCCCATTTGGCTTGGTGGCAGGGAAGCAAGCTGAGCTTGTCCATGGCTCTGTGGCACAGCCCCTCTGGAACCAGCGATGCCTGGGCCTGCCCAACACTCAGCCATCACTGTGCCGATGGCCCTCCCACCTTACGCCATGGGACATGGAGCCCGGAAGTGGAACAGCTGCCTGAAGGCCGGCAGCATGTTTTCTCCACCCAGAAATACTTGATTAGGCAAATACGCTTCAGCAGGCTCAAGGGACTTAAATCATCCCAAACATCTAGAGGTTCTACCTTACTTCTTTTGTTATTGGCTCATAAGGAGAGAGCACTGATATGTTAAATGTTTCCTAAACCAAAATAGAAGAAAAGAAGAAAAATCCATTCATTGCAGCCTGAATACCTTTGATTTATGAATCTCTGATTCATCCTGACAGCTACTTAAAAATTCATGTCAAACTCTGCATTAATCTTGGCCAGGAAAAGAAAAGAAATGTGTTAGGTAACAAGAGTGCCACGAAATGCCGTTGCCGTTGTGGGTGTGTTTAATGAGAGGCATCGTTAGCTTTTAACTCGCCTCAGAAGCATCAGTATGTATTACCAGATACTTTCTCTTTTTTGAAATCTGTGGAACAAATGCATACTTGGGCACAGAAATGCATCTCGAACGTCGATGTCTCATTACATTATTGTTCCTCTTCAACGTGTGTCGTCTTCATGTATGTCAGAGCCTCCCATGTGTCGTTAGATACTGAAACTGCTGTAATATAAACATTTTGTCTTAAGGGAAAAAAAGGAAATAAATTACTTTTTCCCCTTTTCTTTCCAATGTTAAGCATACTTGAGATGAAAAATATAGCTTAATGGCTCAATTGATCAAACAGCCTTCTCTATAGTACCTTGGAGAAATTATCATAAACTCAATAATTATTTTTTTTTAAATTCTTGATTGTTATTTGTTGCTGATTTGGAGGTTGAGTTTTTTTCCAGGAATGCTTCATTACAAATGGTAATGTCTTCCAAGAAAATAACCAGATAGCCTGCAATTTGAATATATTAAGGGTTTGAATTAACAAAAGAAGCTGCTTTCCTCTTGCAATAGCTGTGTCTTCTACTTGGCATTCTAAGTGCAATGTTACTTAGTATATATCCCTGGCAATTTGCTTATCTTGTGTTTTTTAAAGTATTTTAAAAGGCCCTTCGCCCGAGGTGACCGTAGACCTTACTGGCAGACAGACGTCAGAAGGGGAGAGCAGAGAAGGGAGGCATGTGGCTGCGCTCCTGTTCAAAACTGGTTGTGTTTCCATCATGACCTGAAGCCAGAAAGCTGCACTGTAGTTTAATCAGAAAGGGCAGGTGATGGAAAACAGGAATGAGGTTAAATTTATGCAGTAGATCACTATTTTTTTTCTCCCTTTTTTTATTACTGCAATAGTAAAGAAAGGTAGGATGTTACTATAGGGTGCTTTATTTATTATTACAAAAATACTGATTTCATAATGGTACCATTCAGTGTGATTATTTGTAACATGCAATAGTTGGCCTGTGTCCATATTTAAGATCAAGACAATTAAACAGTTAACATACTACCTATATTTTCTACTGAAAACAGTTTTATCTCTATCTCTCATTTTTATAGGCTTTCACATAACCTCATTCATAATGTCCCAGACTGCACTGAAGGTGATTTCAGAGGTTCATACTGGACAGATGAGTCCATCAGAGTAGTGGCTTTTGAGAGGAGCTGATGAAATTCCTTTCAGTGCCTTTGGCTGTGGCATTTTTCACTCTGAATTCTTTTTGGCTACATGTGAGGTGGTTGCTTTGGTTTTCTTGTAGACTGATTTTTAAATTGTTATTTTCTTTAAAAGAAAAAAATCGAGAGAACGAAGGCAGGCATGTGGACAGCTAAGCACTCCTCCAGACAATTTATCTTATTGACTGCAGGAAAATTACTGGCATGGCACCAGTGCCCTTCTCAGCCACTTTGAGACTTGGCAAATTCTCCCCAGGTGGTTAGGGTAATGTTTGCATTAGCCTTTTGTAATAAACAAGTATCAGAAGAGTTGCAAAGGTAGGTTTATCTTGGTGGCTGAAGGTGAGCTCATACTAGACAAATAAGGGGATGCTGTTGGAAACGCTAGTTGCCCTCTCATGTCTTCATTCATGGCAGAGCAATCCCTTCCCACCTCCATGAATGTCCAGAGGCAGGTAGCCGTATGCAAAATGCACGTAGCCATGGGGTTAACAGTATCCTGGCCAGTTTCCCAGGGTTTCACCAGCATCATCTATCTGACTTCAGACATGCCCAAATTTGTGCCTTTCTTTCTAAATGACAGTTTGTAATTATTCCATATGCTGCCCATTTTTACATTAACATACTTCCTCTTTGTCCTTAGCTGCTTAGTGCAATTCAGGATTTAACTACTGCAATATATAGCGTATGTGTAAAAATTGTCCACGTACTTGTTTTGTGAAGGGGAAGAACAGACTATCCCTAATATTAAACCATAAAGCGGCGATAGCTTGTTTATAAAGCCAGAAAAGGCATTTAACAAGCTGCCCAATTCCAAATAAGTTCAGAATATATTTGTCATGTACACTGGGGACATAAAATTATGAAAGGAAAATAGTGTCAGCAGTGTGTGATGCAAGTAAAATGAAACAGCACTGCACAGAAAGGAAAGCTGGTGCAGCATCGAGGCATGATAGATCAGTGGAGAGCCCATCTTAGAGGGTGGTAGCTTCAGAAAGATCAACCAGACTGTAAGAAGCTCCTGCCCCTCTCACTAGTGGACACTGCTTTGCCACCCCAGCTGGGTGACTTGTGTCCTTGCAGGGCCATGCTGCAAAATTGTTTCGGGGGCTGGTCTAGCCTCGGTAGTGGGTTTTTGGTGGAATAAAACACTGTTCTTGACTTTAAACTTGCATCAGCTGATGAGCCCAGCTCCCAGCAGGGACTCCCAAACTTCCACGTGGGCTTGGGCTGAGTAGCATCCTGTGGCTTGAGCTGCGAACATCTCCGGCTTGTGCCTGCAGGCTTCTCCTGTTGACAGCCCTGGACAAGGGCAGCGATGCTTTGGTGCTGTGAAGCCACGTGTGGATCTGTGATGGAAGGTATTTCTGGTCTGAATGCAGCGTTTGGAGGAGCTTCCCCACCAGACGTGGCATCCTGCAAAACGGGCTATGGTAAATCCAAAAGGAGTGTTGAGTGGAAAGATGCTGACTGCAGCTTGTCTCCCTTTCTGCAGTGCTTGCTGTGATATCATTGAGATAAGCCTCAGTAGTGCTGGAAATCTGTGTTTATGTCAACCCATGAAACGCATTTTATGTATCTCACCAAGATTAGTTTATAGAAACGCACTCTGCAACTGGTACCAGTTGAAACCTTCACGAGATCCATCTGACTTACCTCTTGGTGATAACCAGCAGGAGAATGGGGAGCTTCTTTGTTACTGTTCTGTTTTGCTTCTTGGGTATTTCTGGCCTTGCCACACCCTGTTGTCATTGTATGACAAGGCGACTAACTGTTTTTACTTAAGCTGGGTTTTTTTTCTCCCTCCTATCTGACAGGCCTAGAAGATGTTGTAGCAATAATGATTCCTGAACCCAAAGGAAAAGAGATAGTAAGCCTCCTGGAGAGGAACATTACTGTGATGATGTACATTACCATTGGGACACGCAACTTGCAGAAGTATGTCAGCCGGACCTCTGTGGTGTTCGTCTCCATCTCCTTCATTGTGCTGATGATCATCTCACTGGCGTGGCTGGTCTTCTATTACATCCAGCGGTTCCGCTACGCAAATGCCAGAGACAGAAATCAGGTGAGCAGTGCTGGAATGGCTGTTTGTGTTTCCAAACAGTCACTGTGGGATTCAGCTTAAAAGTAAAATCTGAGGAGATTGTGAATGTGTGGGTTAAAAAAAAAAAAAAAAGACAAAAAAGAAGTTTCAAGAATGTGAATAAAAATGTCTCTGTTTGGGGAAAGCCAAGACAATATAGTTAGGATTCAGGAAAGAAGGAATTTATTTGTATATATATATATTATAGACTATGTCTCCCATGTGAAACAAGACATAGACAGAAAATATATAGTGTTTATTAGTTAAAATGTTGCCTTAGTACATGTAGCCAAGAGATGTAGGAGTGTATATAACTAATGACCCTCAAGGTCAAAATGATGACTAAAATATAGCAAAATATGTGAATGTCTGTGTGTGAAACAAGGGTTCACAGTAAGTGAAGAAACTAAGAAAGAACATAGTATTTTCATTTTAATACTTCTTTACAAGGGTCTTGGGCTTGACAGGAAAACACGTTCCCTCTTTATTTGACAATGATCACTGAGCATGGAAGTGCTGTAGTGATAGCCACCAGTGTTATTAAACCATTACTTTTGGTTTTGGCGTCTTGTCCAAATCCCGTGAAAGAAATACAAAACCTATGGAGCTGGAGAGAAGTCAACAGCAGTGGGAATGAGCCCGAGGTACTGAGGCGCTCTGAATTTATGAAGCACTGTTCATCTTTATGGTAGTTCAGCAGTGAATAATAATAGCAATGATGATAATAAATTTAATCTTTTCTTGACTGGATGCAGCTATCTCGGCATCAGCAGAACTGTGAAGCTGAGGCTTCTACATTTCATTCTAATGGAACTGTAGAAAATGTTATCAATATACGAAATCTGAGGAGATAACAATTTTACTGCAGGGGGAAAAAAATGCACTGTAATTCAGAGATGGTTCTGGACCCTTAATAAATTGCTGTCTGGGCAGGGGAGGGAGGATATTGCCTTGCTTGCTCTGCAGAAAAAGTAAAACTAAGAGTGTTGATCATCTTGTAGAAAAAAGTACTACCACATACTCTGTAACATATACTTAATGTATAGGGATGCCTCCGCCATTGAAATTCAGGCGTCCTCTGAAACAGAGAGCAGCTGCTCTGTATTTACAGACAGAAAAAATTTATTTTCCTTTTAAATATACAGTATGAAATTTTGGATAGCAAGAATGAGACTATCCCAGCTGGAATTTGAACATCACTGGCAGCAGATTTGCTGTGACTGTAACGGCTGTGATAATTTTTAGATGCTTGGCTGCAGAAGCACATGTGTGCCTGATTTATGTATGTGAGTACCGTAAATGTGCTTTCAATCAAGTAATTATACAGGCAGATTAGCAGCATAAATACACATACATAAACATGAGATCCAGCAAAATAAGAAGCTCATTCAGGTAACGTGCTGTAGTTTGGAACTGATAGGTATATATGTTCAAGCAGATACTGGATATTCAGATATATACAAGAAAAAAATTGATTGTATTGCTTGCTGGAGCAAGATTCTTCTGTCATAGCGCTCAAAAAGCTTTTCACATTGTATCCTGCATGTGTCTGTATGAAGGTATTGTGCTTACTTGTTGGAAAGCCTTGCATGTGTTATAAGCACCTTTGTTGCTGGCCAACTTTAGGAAAGATGCTTCCTTCTGTTTGTATTTGATGTGCTCAGGCCAAAGTTTATAAGATTATCCAAAGGTTGAAATGTTTGGATAAACAGAGCATCAGATGAAGGGGGAGCCAGCTGGCCTGTTCAGAGAAAGTTATGCTACCACTTCCTACCCTAAGACATGATAAAATCTAACTGTGCAGACTGGCTGCCCTGTTCTGAAGGCACGAAAAGCTGTGACTCATTTATTAGGCTTCAGTTAAAATTAAAAAAAAAAAAAATCTTAAATTCATTTTGACATCTGAATGATTTAAAATCCTACAATTTTAAAACAAGAGTTTGTGAAGGCCTGTGTTTTCTGTGTCAAATGAAAACCTGTGCCTACCTCCTCATTAACCTCTGTCATGCATGCCCTTCCTAAGCTTGGCTGACACTGGAGTTTCTACCAGGAGCAGTTTAGCCTCCTCTGGATTGGTAGTCTGGGCACTGTGCTGAGGGAATGGAATGGTGTGGCTGGCTGCAAAATATGACTAGCAGAAATCATATGGCAAAAAATACGACAGCAGTAAAAGCTGTCAACTCCAAACAGGAGGGGTGTTATACTGTTACATGAAAGCAAGGTTTCAGAACATCTTCCCTTGGTCACTCCAAGTCCTCCCAAGTAATCTTCCACTTTGCCTCTTCCAAGCCGACCCTTTGCAACTATGTCTTCCTTTCATGAAACACTTTGCATGTCCTTCTGTCAAGCCTCATAACCCACTTTGTCTCCTGGTCCTGTTTTGTGTGATGGCTCTCCTTTCTGTGACCACTTCCCTTCTCGCACATGGCATAAGTTGCCAATCAAGCAGTAAATCCAGAAGGAACTGATTTAAGTATCCATCAAGGAGGCCGTGAGTCCAGCTAGTGAGAGGCAGCTAGAAAGACTGAAGTATCTTCTGGCATCACTTCCAGTGAGGTGGAACCTGGGCATACAGCACCTACATCTTCAGCCACAACTCTTCTTCACCATGTGTGCAAAATTCCAGGTTCATGTGCCAGAAGGAGGACACTGCTCACGTGTTAGGTGCCTGATTTTGATGAGCAGAGAATCGGGACTTCAAAGGTTCTCACTGAATGCTCTGGCCTGTTCATCCCAACTTGGCTGGGAATTAATACAGTAGAACACAAAACTGTCTTCCATTATGGCAGCTACAAATATGGTTAGATTTCAGGTTTTGTTTTAATACCTTTCATTTCTAGCACAGGTGACTATACAGTACATGCAGAAGTAGAAGATGAGTAGTAATATTTGCATGGATGAAAATCCAAGACATCTTTTTTTCTTTTCCCCATTTAACAAGATGTCCAGGAAATACGTGGTTGCCCTGATCATATGCCCTTTTGATATGAAGAGGCAAAATTTGTCTAAGGAGAGTACAGGCAATCAACTTCCTCGGCGGCTTGATCCTGGAGCACTCCTGAAGATGAGAGAGTTTCTCTGTGTAAGACTCTGGGAATTGTTTGCATCAAGAGACATTGGGTTGCAGAGCTAACTGAAAGCAGTTTGGAATTACATGACAAGTTAAGTCCTGGAGACAGTTCAGCAAAGTGAGACTTGCTCTCTCAGCCCTGTAACAGCCAGGACACTTGCTTAAAAAAACCCCAAAACTAACCCTGTCAGTGTGTCAGATTTCATATTTCATTAATAGTCAAGTTCTCTTTTTGTCATCTGTAAAACATGAGATAGGGAAGATGGCAAGGCAATGATGTTTAAGTGCCAGACCCTGCTGACCGTATTTCTTCTGTATCATTTCTTCCCATGGGTTTTTGTTAACAGGAAGTTTTCTGTAAAGCAGTTTTGAAACTGGTGGGCTCCATGAGTTTTGCAGGGTTGTGAAAGCCAAAGGAAGCAGTGATTGCACTGGGGCTGAGAAGGGCCCTGTGCGTCTGGGGTTAATCTCCAGTAAAGGATCTACTTCATATGTGGCTGGCGGAATGTGGAGGGTCAAGCAATTACCTGAGAAGGAAGACTGCTGGCCGTGGCTTTGAGCGAGAGTTTTGGGTCACTGAATAGACACATCAATCTTTGAAGCAGTTCTGGGAGGATGCTTCCCGTGATGGAGTCTGCAAACTTGATCAGTGGTACAGCAGGCATGTCGCAGACCTTGTGTGATGGCCCACTTCATTCTGTGCAGGGCGCGAGGCAATCTTCTCCCTGCAAAGGTGATTGCTTAGTGAGGCTGTTGAGAGAAGCACTTACCGTAATTTCTCTTCCACTGCATCATTTACTTCCTCAGGAACAGACAAGACAAGCTTTCTGTGTTACTGTCCTTTCTTTTTAACTGGTATCACCATCTCCATGAAACCACTTGCATCTGACATGCTCTACTCCTTCCAGCCCAGTACTGACTGTTGCAGCCTTGCTAATGAGTTTCAGATTTTCAGATTTAAGGTTGTAAATGTCTGCCCCTCACTTTAAACCCTTACATTATTATAATGCCTCTTGTCTTTTAGGGGAAATCATTGGTTAGTGGTAGCATGCCTTTCATTCAAATTGAAGAATCCTTTGGAATATGACTTTACTCCAAGATATTCCTGTTCTTTCAAAAACTAAATTATTCTCATTTGTAAGTAAGTCATGAACTTGTCTATTTAAGATAGATAAGAGAAAGCAAACATGAAAACAAGCAGATCAAAGATGTACATGAGTCTTTAATCTTGTCCTTTCCCCTAGAAGAATGTGGAAAAAAGAACTGAGACATTTCATTAGTTTAAGTAATGATAATGATAAAAAAGAATCACAAGCAATTCCTAAAGCAGGACATGATGGCTCTTTTCTTGCTGTATGTTATCAGTCTGTCTTTGATTTACATTAAAGAAACAAATAGCTGGCAAGTAATGTTTCCAGCTCTTGTCTGATCCATTTATTTTGGGGAGACTGTGAGGAAAACATACCACTGAGTAGATGCTGTATAACTATAAAATACTCCCTCACATGTAGTAATTAGTTATCAGGGAAAACTCATATGTAAATCTCGCATGATAGCCAAAATAATTTTCACCTCTTTAGCCAGATGTGAAATTGCTCTCTGCTTTCAGCATTGCCTGCATTTTGTCAGTCTTCCATGTCTTTCCAACCCAGTAAGTTTACTCTCTAAATTTAATTCAGTGATTTTAATTGAATCTGAAGAACAACGTGGTAATTTATTAATTGTGTCTGTATGATGATTAGGTCTCCATTTACAAACTACATTCAGCTTCCTTCCATTTTTGGCTTGATGTTCTCACCCCCTCCAGCTGGAAACCCTTCCTGCTGGCAGGCTCCTCTGAACTCTGGCACAGGCGGTGTTCCCAGCCCAAAAAGTTGAATGTCTTCTGAGTCACCAAAGCTCTGAAGTCTCCCTCCTATCTAATAACACATGGCTGGAAACACAGATGGGGAGGGGAGGTGAAGAGAAGAGTTTAAATCATTTATTGGTGGCAATTTGGGATGCGCTGTATCATGAGGTTAGAAAATGGACAAGAAGACATTGGAATAGGTGTTGCTGCATGGAACTGTACAAGAAAGGAATGACAAAACTGGAGACACCCCAGGAGAGAGTCACCAGGATGGTCTGGGGACAGGAGCACACGACACAAGAGGAGAGGCAGAGGGAGCTTGGCAAGCTACACTGGGAGGGGAGCGGAGGAGGAGGAGGAGCTCTGCTCACAGCCTTCAGCTGCAGAGTCAGGTGGCTGGAGAGGAGGCAGTCAGACTCTCCTCAGAGGTGTGTGGAGAAAGGACAAGGGTAATGGTCACAAATTAGAAGAAGGGAAATTCCATTTGTATGTTGTGTTTTTTGGTTTGTTTTTTAAAAAAAAAAAAACCAGGACTGTGAGAGTGGTTAAGCACTGGAACCAATTATCCACAGAGATTGTGAAATCTCCCTTGCTGGAGATACTCAAAACTTGACTGGACATAGCCCTGACTTTCAACTTGACCCAGCCTTGAGCAGGGGGTGGGAGCACATGACCTTTCAAAGCCCTTTCCAGGCTGTGAGTCTGTCTCTAGCTCTCCCCATTGTTGGGTTAGCAGCAAACCCCTTGGAGCACAGGCCGCAGAGGCAGCTCTGCTGAGCAGGGGTTGTACAAACTGCCCTGTAGTGTTCACAGCCTCTTGCAAGCAGCAGGCATCTCTGTTGTCAACATTTGAGCACAGGGTGTTTTGCATCAGGCTGTTATTACATACTTTAATCCTGAGTGGCTGTGACCCTGCCAGCACAGGAATGGTGTTTTGGAAATATGGGAGAACAGTCAGAAGCATCACGTGGTGAGCAATTCATGGTCCACTGGAGGGAAGATAGAAAGGCAAAGAACAAGCAGATGGTTATGTATGGAGAGGATGTTACTGCAGGACTATATAGTGCTTTACCTGTGAGAAACTGCAGATGCTTTCACCTCATTTTTATACCTTGTACTGCTACCCTAAAGTAGGCAACACTGTATTGCAGGAAAAAAGAACAACAGAGAACATTGTTTGTGTTTTTTGTAGTTAACAAATTGACAGCTTGCTTTCAGCACTCACATCTTGCTGAAGATCATTAGCTAGTTCTGTAACAAGAATAAAGACCTGAATCTTGGTGTTCACTCAGGCCTCATTTAGTAAGGGTTTTTTTACAAGTGTTGTTATGAAAGGAAGGGGAAGAAGTAGGATACTCAAATAGTGGATGTTACTCACTGTAATAGTAAGGGTGCTGTAGGGTAGCATCATGATTTGTTCACATGCAGTCTCCACTGGAACCCAGCCTTGGGTTTTCAGCAAGCCTACAATGCCTACTGTGTCCTTATTGTCACTAACAGTATGGTGACCTCATCTGTTTATACAGCACTGTCTTGTTTCATGTACAGTCACTTCAGATTATTAAGAAGCCTAGGGAGAAAAGGTGATGATTTCTGCATAAAGAGACACTCTTTGCTTAAGAGCAAATTTTGTGTTACAGCGCCGGCTTGGAGATGCTGCAAAGAAAGCAATCAGCAAGCTGCAAGTCAGAACAATCAGGAAAGGTGATAAGGTAATTTTTGAAATTGCTCATTACTAAATGAAAGTCTGTGCTGAGGATTCCTTCAGACCACTGGGACAACGAGGCAAGAACAGAAATGGCAATTGCTTATTTAGCTACCGTGTGTCCTTCAGGCGGGGAAGAAATACTGGTAAGCAATTTGCCAGGGGAGCAGAGTAGAGAGAGAAGGTGATTCTGTGAAGATGCAGAAAATCCTGAAAGTTAAAACATACTGACTAAATCTGCATGCTTCCCAGGGCAAGTTTCCAACTGGAAACATGTTGGAAAATCTGACTTGCTTGTGTCGAAATGCATTACTAGATTTGCAGCATGCATCAGTGACCGTTCTACTTTGTCACATAGGCTCTTGCATGAAGAGATTAGCTGACAAAATAAAAAAAAATGAAATGATGAATGTTCTCTTTCCTGTAGGAAACTGAGCCAGACTTTGATAACTGTGCTGTTTGTATTGAAGGCTACAAGCCCAATGACGTTGTCAGAATTCTGCCTTGCAGGTAAGTTCAGCTTCGATAGTCTCTCTGCTTCAAGACAGGCTTTGTTCTCACAGTATCATGGTGGTGAAGTTACCTGGGAGCTTGGGGAGGGAAGGGCAAGTTAATTATTTCAATCTATTCAAGATCTGTTGGTAAAGATAGCTGAAATGCCTCTTTATTGAACTACTTTGTTTAAAGTAGCATTAATGGTGGTGAGAACTTGAGTTTAGCATTGATAGTCATAAATTTTGTCTGATCTGGACAGCTTACAGAGTCTTCAGCACGATTTTTAAATTAGAAGTTTAGATTCCTCTGTTGTCCTCACTGGTTTTCAATCAGCCCAGAATAAGTGCCATAGGAAAGTTTGTCCTTGCCTTCAAGGTGAGCGCAGGTCACAGCAGCCAGAGAAAGAGCAGGTCTCTGTTCCCCATGGAGCTGCTTCTTTTGCTGTCCTGGACTGGGTTCAGGCACAGAGAAAGGGGTGACTTCTATCCAAAAAAAAAACCCAACCCAAAAACCAAACCCCACCAAACCTCAGGGATGCTGAGTAGAAACAGTAAAGCAAAAAGGGAACGTGACAAAGATAACGTTGCCTGTTGTTGCCATGAAAATGTTCTGGGGCATGTGGGATGTGGTGGTGACAAGAACTGTTGGGCTGCTTCTTTCTCTTTTCTTCCCCTCATGTGAACGTGCCCCATGCAGCACATGCGCTCACAGTGACGTGCGGCGGGAGAGCAGCCGCTTCTCACCTGCAACGGCTCTGCCATGGTATTGTCATCTGCAAAGTGTGAGCTAATGAAGGACTTCTCTAAAGGAAACAGTTTCTCAGGAAAAATTTCCTAGGAACAGTGGTTCCCACAGGGGAGGGCAAGTGTTTGATTTCCCTAGAAATAGGAATCTCAAGTGCTGTACATACAGAGCAGATATTATTTTTTAGTATTTTTCTTCTCCTGCAGACATGTTCACTGGCTTGAGAAACTGAAATATTTGTTTCTTTTCCTGCTATGTTGTTCCCTAGTAGAGATTTGAATGTTACAAGCTGTCCATTTCTGTTCATTCATGTGACTCATTAAATCTGTTTACTGCCATCACTAAATGGCAAACAAAAAGCAACAGATTAATCATAAATTTGACCTACTATAAATCCCCCACAATGACAAATTGCCTGTGAACTCTTTTTTTTCTTATGTACAGACACAAACACATCACTTCATGAAGCAGAAATACAGAAAAATGAGAAATTACCAGAAAATGTGGAGCTTGGTTTGTCATCTAGCCTGTTTTCAAAGAAGCATAATAAAGCTTGGAAATGTTGCATGATAGAGACAGGCAAGTTTTGGAGGTAGTTATACAACAGCCAAAAAATATGCCTAAGCTCTGGCTTTCACTTGTGTCTCACCTCATAATTCAATGAGGCTCCAGTCAGACTTTGTCATCCACAGTGTTGAGTCAAGCAGGAATAGGAAACACATAGTTAACAGGTGATGTTCAGTTCTTGGCTGACTGAAAAGGTCACCTAGAAAATGACTCATGCTAAAAGGGTAGCAGCAGCAGCAGAACTGTCTTGTAGAGTACTCACAGTTTGAGCCTCAGCAGTTTTGAATGATAAAAACGCAAAGATCTTTCTCAAGCAGCTACTTCACAAACCCTGGCTCCAAATTGGGAGGGCAGTCTTTTACACATTCACATGGGTTTGGTCTTCCAAAACAGGAAATGGTAGTCATGATTCTTTCTGCTGTTGTCAGCCTCCCCTACTCATCCAAAAAAAAAAAAAAAGATTAATTTCTGTCTCTGTTAAGTGAGTAGGAGAGTGTTGTATCTTGATAAAGACCTACAGACTCCAGATTTCTTCCTCCAACATCCTCAGTTAAACTGTGCAGTTTCTAGTGTGGGAACCTCATTAGCCAGGTGTTTAATAACAAGCTGACATTTCACCAAGCCTTGGAGAAGCCAGCACGGTATGATGCCAGTGCTGGCTGACCTTATTGTTTCTATCCTTGAGGTGCTCAAGACGTACAACATGTTACCTGCAAAGCCAAATACGCCCCAGGAGCTGCACACGGAAGATGCTGCTTTATCCTGCAGTGTTTTCCCATGCAGGAATGGGAAGACGGCTGCTAGCAGGCACATTCTGCGTAAAGCCCTATATATCCTGAGATTCCTTTCCAAGGCTGGTGCAGCCTGACCCTCCTAAGAAATTGGTACCAAAAATCCACCAGCTAATATTGCAGCAGGTGTGCTCTGAAGTCACACAGATACATGCTTGCTAGTACTATATACCATTTCCCTAAATGTCCTTGCTTTTCTGCTGGCAAGGCGCCGACACTGGGACAGCCTGTTGTTATGTATCCCACTCTGGAGACCTAGGAGGAGAATTCCAGTTAACTTGCACTTCTTCCCCTCTGTCCTCTTTAGCCAGCTCCCACAACTGACTGTATTAATAAACTTCACTCTACAGAATGTATTAAATAAATAAGAACTGACACTTGATTAAAAAAAACCCACAGTGTTGGCTTGCAGCTGGTTTTATGTTTAATGGTAGCAAGCATCACTGAAGTTATCTTTGAGAGCACTGACACAACATCAGATGTAACCAAGTTCATTGTTCCCAGAGTGACATCTCCTGTCATAGCCCTAGTTCCTTGTCCTTGTTCTCCATCTCTAGCTTCAAAATGCCTTTGTCTTTTCTGCTCTTTCTTTGGAGAAGTTACTGGTGCTGCTTCTCCCAGTGTGTGCCTTTTCCTGAACTTTTACTAACTTTATTAAACTTCTACAGGCAGTCAAAGCACTTCTTTCAACCTCATCTCTACTGAGTTCTTCATAAGCTCTTTTTTGGGTGGTTATATTTATGCCCCTGATAAACACGCTTTCTGTCCTGTTCCACCTCATTCCCTTCCCCAGCCTTCACTCCATGAACAGCTGTGATTGCAGAGACTGCTGCACTCCTCCTTTCTCTTTTTCTCAGCTTCCACTGAAAATTGTTTCATCACGTACGTCCTTCGCTTTGAATCCTTGCTCTCACTTACTATCATCATCTTTTGTCCTTCTTTCTTCCTCAGAAATAAACAAATAACACTAATCATGCACTCCCAAAAGCCCAAACCTGCTTGTTGGATACAGCAGAGCTGCTCAGTCTCTCACCAAAACCTTTCTCAGCCCTCTGCTTCAGCCCTGTGTCTAATCCAGGCAACTAATCCATGCTCTTACTCAGGGTCCCTAAGGTTGTACCTCTTTCTGCCTTTGCCTCCTTTTCTCTTAGATCACTCTTTTCTTCTGAGAAAAATTTCATGAATGCTAGATTTGTCTACATACTGTTTGAAAAATTTGGGCTTGGATTAGAAAGTGGGAGAACAGTTTCCCTTAACCTGGAAAAAAACCTTCTCAAAGGTGTTGGCAAGCTGAAAGCTTTAGAATAGTTTTACAACAATCAAATTATTATTCCAATTTTGAGCTGAGCCAGAAATTATTTTTTTTTCCTTATAGGATTAAAATTTTGTCTTTAAAGTAAGTTTAAATACAATGAAACAAAAGTAATCTCCAATTAAAAGATACAAAGTGCTATTTAGGTAATAGTAAATGAAACGCTCTGGGGTTTTCTAGGTTCTCTCTTCTTTTTTTTGAGCATTACACAGCCATGTGCAGTCACAGAGTCGCAGCAGAACGCAGGAGGGATCCCAGGAGGCCACCACCTCTGGAACAGCACAGGGCCACCAGCCGTGCACATGTCATTCTTGGGAGTTTTTTCCAACACACTTTGCAGCCTCCTGGGATGAAGGCTCTGCACATTCCCCTGATAATTCATTGCACTGCTTTGCTGCCCTGGTTGTGGTGAAGCTTTTCATGTTGTGTAACCTGGGTTTTACTTGCTGCAGTTTAAACACATTATTGTATCTGTTATCCCTAGGAGAGGTGAAGAACAGTTGTTTCCTTTCTCTTTACGAAAGCCTTTATTTTGTATGATGGGGTTGTTAACAACCTTAGGACAAGGGATAATGGCCTTAAGCTGAAAGAGGGTAGGTTTAGATTAGGTTAGGAAGAAATTCTTTACTGAGGGTAGGGAGGCACTGGCACAGGTTTCCCAGAGAGGCTGTGGAAGCCCCATCACTGGAGGTGTTTAAGGCCAGGTTGGATGAAGCTTTGGGCAACCTGGGCTAGTGAGGGTGTCCCTGACCATGGCAGGGGGGTTGGAACTAGATGATCTTTGACGTCTCTTCCGACCCAAAGCATTCTGTGATTCTGTGATCTCCTCTTGCCTTCCTCTCTCTCAACTAGTTAACTACAGTTCTTTTGAGAAACTTTGAAGTCCATCCAAATCAGCATGGTTTCGCAATGCATGTGGTTGCACACAACAGGAAGAAAAAAGTAAAAATTGTTTCTAGTTCTGACTTTGATTGTCAAAGCCATGTCCCAAGCCTGTGCTTGAAACATCCCTTACAGTCTTCCTGGATGGGTCATTACTTCTGAATGGCCTCTCCTGCCTTTTAAAACTAGGATCAGTCAGAACTGGAGAAGGACAGGGATTTTAGTTGCAATTGATGTTCTTTGCATCTTTGTCTTACCACGTGACAGTGAAATATTGCAGTTGCTTTCTCATCTCACTTTGTGCTGACCCTTATTTTGCCTGAATTTGCATGATAAAGTTATCAAGAAATTAAATAATTGACAGTTTGGCAAAAGCCATAAGCACATGTATAGTGCTAAAGGTAGTAGCAAATAAGATAAACTTTCAAATCCAAATCTGCAAGGCCTGTCACCTCACTTCTCTGCACAAATGTTTGCGTGTTCAAAAATAACTATTATGAGCACTCTAATCTATAATGTGGTACAAAAATTTTAAAATGCAAATCTTTATCTGGTTTTCAATAACATTCCACTTTTCTGTAGATTTCTGTCAAATAATCAACTTCCTTCTGTTGTACATATTAAATCTGAAATTAATAGAGCCGTGATACAGTGTGCTAATTTATTATTGAGAGGTGCAAAGTGACATGATCTGTCATGTATTTCAATTACTGTCATTGGTAGGGTTCCTTGCAGAATATTGCTTTTTGAAGCCAGCTTTAGGAACACTAAACTTGAGTCTTTCAAGTCTTTAAGGCACAACAGCTCCGAGCTTTTGATGATTAACAAACATCATGAAATGCTGTAATACGAACCGTAGCTTGACTGAGGCCTGCAAAGCTTGAACTTGAAAACAAAAGGAGACTGTCTAGTCTGTGGTAGAATGGCTTGATAGGAGTTACGTATTTTTTATCTGAAACAGATTTTGGAAATCTGGTGTTTTTTCAAGAGAAGAATAATAAGTATTTCCAATTTTGTAAAGGGACTGATTGTTTTACCTGCTGGAGAAGAGCTCTGTGGAGAAGGACCTGGGGGTCCTGGTTGATGACAGGTTGGCTATGAGCCAGCAGTGTGCACTGGTGGCTAAGAGAGCCAATGGGATCCTGGGATGCATCAGGAAGAGTGTGTCCAGCAGGTCGAAGGAGGTGATCCTCCCCCTCTACTCTGCCCTGGTCAGGCCCCACCTGGAGTATTGTGTCCAGTTCTGGGCTCCCTGGTATAAAAAAGACAGGGACCTCCTGGAGAGAGTCCAGAGAAGGGCTATGAAGATGATTAGGGGCCTGGAACATCTCCCGTATGAGGACAGGCTGAGTGAGCTGGGACTGTTTAGTCTGGAGAAAAGAAGACTTAGGGGGGACCTAATTAGTGTTTATAAATATCTCAGACATGGGATGCAGGGGGAATTGGCCAGCCCCTTCTCAGTGGTCTGTGGGGACAGGACAAGGGGCAATGGCTGTAAACTGGAGCACAGGAAGTTCCGCACCAACATGGGGAAGAACTTTTCCCCAGTGAGGGTGAGGGAGCCCTGGGACAGGCTGCCCAGGGAGGGGGTGGAGTCTCCTTCTCTGGAGATATTCAAGTCTCGTCTGGACGCCTATCTATGTAATATGAGCTGGGGAGCTGCTTTGGCAGGGGGGTTGGAGCCGATGATCTCTCAAGGTCCCTTCCAACCCCTACGATTCTGTGATTCTGTGATTTCGGTGCAAATACCTGTCAGATGTTTGCAGATAAACATACTTGTTTATTCTTTGAGTATTTATTTAAAGAAAACCAATGGCTATCAGGAGTTTCATAGTTCTTTCAAATAGCTGCAAAGCAAGGCTCTGACTTTCAGTACCCTTGATGAAGTAACACACCCCAGGAATCCTGTTGGTTAGACTTCTAAATGTAAAACCACCGGTCCCTGAGGACTGTATCTTTATGCTTTCACCTATTCAGAATGCTTGCCTGATGGTGTGCTGAACATACCCCTCCTGAGATAAAGGGAAGGAAGAGCTGTGCAGGAACAGACACCAATACTGGGTGCATTGTGCTTTCAGCCAGTAAAGCAACTCTTGTTTGGAAGTCTTGGTTGTGAGCTTTAGAAGCCTTAGTGAAGTAGTTGTTTAAACTTCAAGTATCATGGTACTTCATTTGTGTTAATCATGTTGATGTACAGGATCAGATGAGGTTTGACAAAGTTTGGTATTGCAGCCAACTGATATAATTAGACTAGGTTGAACTTCCAAGAACAGATTTGCCCTTTCCCATAGTTGTATGAAGTCAGACCAAGTACAGGAATGTGATAGTTTGCTGTGTAGCTTTGTTTCACAAAAGACCTATTTCTTCTAGAAGCAGCAAGAAAAAACATCTCGGCAAAAAGAATAAAACTCTGAGTTTCACACAGTTTTGACTTTGAATTTGTAGAGTTACTTAGGACTGAAGCCAGCTGGTAAACCAGCTAGCCAGCTACCATGTGAGTCAATATCATGTTAGCAAGAGCCAGGAATGCAAATTGGTATTGGTGAAAGGGTAGCTCGATATCCTCAATCAAGTTGTATCTTGTGTGAGAGGCCACGACACAATTTAGCAGCTGAATATGTACCACTTAAATATTTAAATTTTTGGTGTATTAAGTGATCCTGGCTTTCCCAGAGATTGCATTTCCTCATGGAGACCTGGTACATGTCCTGCTCAGCGCTGTGTGCACCCACAGTTACCTGGTGGGTTTGTGTGGCTGAGCTGCACGACGATGCACGTGGGGCAGTGACAGCACAGGGAAATGCTGGCTGGGAACTGCTCAGACATAACTGTTCAAGCAGACTGAAACATGACTTTCAGGCCCTGCCAAGTAAAATGTGGGACACCTGCTGCAAGCTTTGGAAAGGGCATTTAGAGCTGATCTGTACAGTGCTTCAAACCAAGCAAAATTATTCTTAGTTTGCACCTTTTGGAGCAAGGCTGTGCATGTATATTGAGCCTCGTATTTCAGAATAAAATGCACTCTTCAGTTTTGGTGAAGTTACTGCTGTCATTAAGTTGTATTAGGCAGTTGGACTGAGGTGTCTACCAACTGAACTGTCCGATTCAATTAACTTTTTTTAAAAGATTTTAGGTAGGTAAGTAAATTTTTAGTTTCCTACATGCTAGTGTAATTTCTGAGGTTGTGTGCATGGTAGGAAACTTCCCTCCTTTTCTTCAGAAGTGGGGCTGAACAAATTTCTCTACCCTGTCTCCTCTGCTTGGCCTACTGAATAGCATTTCCCAAATCCTGAGCCCCACGTTCCTGTGGCTTAGAATATTTGTTCTCTGTAACCCCAGGGTAACAGAATGTGTTTGCAGGAGAAAATGCAATGTGTCAGTCAGGTACATGCACTAAATATCTCTGTATTCCATCTCAGTTTGTATCAGGTAAAGTTAGACAAGAAGCTTTCAGTTCCTCTACCTGGACAGTGCCTAAGAACAGGGGCCCCCAGCAGCCACAGGGCTCAGGCATTTGCATAGTGGTCTCACATCAGACGAAGTACAGGAATAGCAACAACCCCTTCAGGGCTGGAATTGTTTAGGAGCTTACTATGATGGGCAGCTTCTAAAGAGCAGGAAAGTCAGAGAAAATGTTTCAAAAAGCATCATTCTGGGTTTTCCANTTTTTTTTTTTTTTAAATCACTTTCCTTCATATTGCATCCTAAAACTGCCCAGACCACCACCCCCAGTGGCTTCACATTTAAATTATATGTAATCAGGTTTGTCTGTAGAACCATTTGCTGATGCATTTTATGTATCTTTCCTAATTCTCTAATTCTGTACATGGCTTCTTTGCCAAACTCTGTTGAATAACATTGTGCACATGTACTTGTGATGCTGCAGAAATAATTTTAGTCCTGTGTGCATAGGATATCGTTCTGCGGTCCTTGCAGAGGCCACAAACCACACCGTTTCAAATGCTCTCACTGAATTCAGAAGAAGCATCTGGTGCTAAGACATAAATTGTGCTGTGGTGGATTTGAATTAAAATATCCTGGTTTTCTTTGCAGGCACCTTTTCCACAAGTCCTGTGTAGACCCTTGGCTGCTAGACCATCGTACCTGCCCGATGTGTAAAATGAATATTCTAAAAGCTCTAGGGATCCCGGTAAGCACATCGCAGACCAGCCGGTCAGGGCAGAAGGGGAAACACCAGCTACAGGGGTACATCCCTAGCCCTTTGCCTGTTTGTTCCCATCCTACTCTTCTTGCCGTGTTACTGATTTATTAATTGGTTTATTAAGCTGAAATGTCTGACTCAACCTCTCTTCTGCACCGTACTTTTATTAGCAAGGAAGAGCCAGTGTATGAGGGTTGGTTGGATATTGGGATTTGTTCATCTGTGGTTGCCTGCTTTGTGGAGCAGAGGATTGTTTACTGGTGTTTTGGTGGGGTTTTAGATTCTTTCATGTAGCTTTTGTTTGTGTTTTAAATCAGGGCTGGAATTCTTTTTTTAATCATGCTCTCGGTTCAAATCTCAAAACAGAAGGTCTGCAAATAAAATTTTCCCTGCTGTACTAGTTGAGGACAACTAATTGCTCATTCTGAGGAGCCAAATCTTTTTTCTGTCAGATTTCTCTTAAAGTCTATCTGTAGCAAGCTCTGGACTCCTAATTCCAATTAGGGAGCATTTCTCCCTGTTACTAAGCACATGGTGGACCACATGACATACAAGAAATTGTTAAGCTCTTTGTTATTTGGAACATTCAGATGTGGTTAGAAGCTGCCAAAGCAACTGGTCTTTCTAGGTTGCACGTTTATGTTGAGATAGTGCATGTCTGTCTTACAGTTTCCAAACCACAGCTATCACAAAGATGAGGGGCTTCGCCAGGAAGGCATCAGTTTGTCACACTGTGCGAGTCCTGCCTTAAGATAGTGAAGTTCAACACTGGACCACCACCAGTTAATGTGTGAACAGATGCTGTAGATACACTCCCAGGTTACAGATAGTGATGTACCAGCTCACATATGAAAGGGCTGTCTAAATAAAATGGCTCTCACATGAATGTAGCTAATGCAGCCATTCCCCAAGAGTTTGTTTTCATGGAGACCAGGAAGGGAAGCATGTTGCTGCAGAAGAGGTTCAACAGCAAGCAATCAAGTATGTGTTTACTGCAGTAGGCAGGTATGTTAATCAACCTAATACAATCCAAGCCAAAATCATGCAACAGGAAAAATGGAGCACTGTACTTAGGGTAACATGGCTGGCTCTGCCATTCAGCATCTCTGCACCTAGGCTTAAATACAGAATATCCCTCCCGGGTTCCCTGTCTCAGTTCACAGGCCTGACAGTGAGCAGGATTTTGACACCTCTTCTCTATGCCCAGTATATTGTTCCATGCCTTTTTTCTGCACTGTGCAACACCACATGATACCTGCTCTCAGACTGGTCCATTCACATTTTCACCCACACATTTCATTAACACACTTTTCATCCAGCATCATAATCAGGGAATACAGACAAGTCAGAGCTCCACTTTTTGGAGGCTTGTGGTGAGATATTAAGATCTTTCCAGAAAGCTGAGGACTGTAAGTATTTATACCTAGAATGTGACTCGGCTCTTGCTGACAGCTGCTGAAGGCAAAGTGTGTCTGCAGACTCTGAGTGTGTTAAGGGGAAGGGAGAACAGAGGTCGTGTGTAAAGGTTTTGGTTTCCATGACTGGCTTTTACTACCTACGAACAGCTCTGTAGTGGCAGGTATAGAACCTGATTGCAGGCCATAATTAAAAGCACCACTCAGTTTCTTCAGCCATCATTTCTCTCCTCACAGCTCCCCCTCTCATTCTCTCTGTCCTGTGTAGCAGAAGAGGGATCCATCCTGCTCCGATCACTGAGAGCTTTCCACATAATGCTTCTGGGGAAGTAGCTGTACTGGGCACAGAATTAAAGATATTGCTATAGCCAACATAAACAACTGGGTCAAATTAAGATTTCAGAGTCAGCCTTAGTGCTGGTCTGTCTTAACACTAAAGATCAAACGCTTGGATATTAATGTTCCACTTTAGTTTAGAACTTCCATAAAAAATTTCCTTAGGTTGTTCTAAGCCAACAAACTGCAGACAGCCCACTCCCATCACTTGGAGGAAGCATACTGGCTCCCACCTGCAAGGATCATTGGTTGGGTTCGTGAAGGGAGAACTGCATGCTAGACTCTTACCCCTTAAGGTGACTGTTGTCCAGGGGAACTGGGAACAGATGGTAGCCTATGTATCAGGGGTTACCTCGGGCTGACAGCAAAGGAGCTGGGAGTCTAAGAGCATCTGGTAGCCTGGGGTTAAAAAGTCCTATACTGCTATCAGTTGCTTCTCATCGTCTTGTTTCCTCTGCCATCTCTTTCTAAAATACACCTCTCCTATCTCATTCCCTTTCCTGCTTCTCCTCTACACAAGCCCTCCTGCCCAACCTTTATCCTTTTGAGCTGTGCTATGGTGTTGCTTTTGCTGCCTGGCACTGTCTGAAGGCAGCCCAGGGTGGGCATCAGTCCTGGGGATGCTTTCTGGTGCTGCTGTGAGCTTGCAGGCACCATGTGAAGCCCTCTTCTTTTTGGAGAGTGTAGTTGCCGGTCTCAAGCCACTGGTCTCTATCAGCACACATGAACTGATATTTTCAGAGGCTCATAACTTAGCCAGATGTCAGTAGGTTATTGTGGGAAAGGACGTTTCCCTGGAAGGAGCTGTAAAGCTTAAGGGCTTCTCAGTGGAGAGGTGTCAAACATTTCTGTAGAGTGGATAAGGCAAAGTGTCATTCCATAATCACATTCTTGAGTCTTGCTGAGCGATCTTAGCTGAAACTTCCCACCCAGAAAAGCAGCCTTAGGCAGGTGGCATGGGAGACTCCAGCACAGATTTGCTAAAGTCCTTTTGCAGGCTTTTACAATGGGAGGAATGAGGAAATCTTACCATAGGCAGGGCTAATGTGTTTTTTTTCCTGCCAGCTGCATGTTTGTCCTATGGTTATTATTAAAGAGCTGGCTTGTGTGACTGTGGATATATTGTGTTTCATTTAGCAGGAAGACTCGGGATTTTCCAGGAAATGATTGGTTAAAACCCAAATATCTAAACACTTCGATTCATTTCACATCTAAACTCTCCATTTACTTTGTAACAGAGATTCTAAATATTATCTGCCCTAAAACCAGATTCCCCAGGCTGCTGTGAGGCACCAAAATGACTGCACTCATTTTCACGGTAGCTGAGCACCCTCGCATCTCCGCTTTTCACCAGGGTTCTCTGCAGCTCCAGAGGATTATTAACTAACTATCTATCAGCAAACACTTGGCATAACCTTTCCTGCTGGCTCCTTGCTGGTGAATTCAGCTCAGACTATACCTCTTTTTGCTGCAATATTTGAAGTGAATTATTAGTGAAAGCGTCTTTTGCTCTCAGAAAGCTACGGTGCTGTTGGGATGATCGTATCGCATAAAATAGTTTCCCTCTGCTTCTCCCCCTTTTCTGCAAATATCTGCTGGATATGCAGACAGCTGCAATTTTGGCAGCAGATTGGATGACTTGAAGCTATTCACTAAGAGTCTTAGCCAAGCCCTCAGAAGTCAACACAAAGCCTTCCCTTGACTTTAGTGGAATTGTGCCCTCAAAGCACTTACATGCAGGGAATGAGTGAAACCAATATAATTAAACTTAGCAAATGTATCTGGGTCACTCTGACAGCAGAAGCCATAATGTTGGGGGTTTTTTCGATCAGTATTTCATATCATTAGTTTTATAGTATGCTGCTTAGTTTGAGGTATTTTTTTTCCAGCTAAAATGATTCAGGAATAAAGGGATTAATTATATTGAGCAATGCTATTTTTGCATCTTTAATGTTCGGTTTGGCTTTCAATTATAATCCCCCCATTTTAAAGGTTTAAAAGTTAGTGATAAAACCCCACTCTAAGAATAATTGGAATCAGAGCAAAGGACAGACAACTGATCCCCTAGAGAAAAAAAAAAAGTAAAATAATTTTTCCTAGAGTGGCAAAGAAAAAACAGACTTTTGTCTTTAAGATACACTGCCATCAAAGCCAAATTCAAGTTAAAAATGAAATGCTTAAAGCATTGGCTATAGCAGCTAAGGGTGAGGGAATGAGTGATAGATGTGAGGAATAATTTTTGGATCCGAGCCCCACAGATAAATGATTGGTATTTCACTTAGAAAAGTACAGGTTCAGTGACTTTCAGCTGTACCAGGTTTTAATGAATGTGCCTTTATCCCACTTCTGAGGAGCTCTCAACTGCTTGTGGATTAGACTGGAGCCAGATAATGACAATTCTGATTTTTATCCCAAACCTCAGTTTGTGGATACAAGTCACCTGGGGATTGTTTAAAATGCCTGCCTTTTTCATTAGGAACATTTGTGAAAAGATATTTATGAGGTGGCAACAATCAGACGGGGAATTTATGGGAAAAGAGAAAACATGCTAAGTTCCTGGTTCTGCAAAAAATGTAAGCATATGGCAACCCTCTATGCCCGAGTTCAAAGGGATTACTCTTGTGTTTAAAGCTAAGCCTCTGTTTAAGTCTTTGCTGTATCATATTTTGCTTAGTTTCTAGGTGCCAGCTGTTGGAGATGGGCAGGTAGTGAGATTTTTAATAATGCCTTCACAAGTGAGACAACCAAGCATAGCAAAAATCAGATCCGCAGGGCAGAGTACATCGCCTCAGACTTTCACCATCCAGGGGCTGGATTTCCAGTCTAGCAGCTTAAGCCCAGTCTCTGCTCAGTGATGGGCAGTGGGAAGGCAGAGGGGGCAGTTCGTTCTGCTTACCTTAGGATGGGATGAATCACACTCCAGAATTGTCTCAAGCCACTGAAGTCAGAGGAAACCCAAGTGACCGACCCAGATGACCTGTCTGACTCCTGGACAGTAAAGATGAATTAGCAACAACTTAACTTCACGCTTCCGAACTTAACAAAGTATCTGTGTAGTTGCAGGTCAACCTTGCTATGACCCTCTGTCGTTTTGGAAGCTTTGCACCTTGACCCAGCTCTTGAAATAGTTGTGCAGCTTTTCCCCATGCCTTGGGGAGAACTAGACCTGGTTCTGTGGGGAAATGGTGTAAGAATCTGTTTCCTCTTAGAGGGAAAAGCTTGTTTACTCGAATGTTCGTCACCACTGTTTAGGGGGACCTCCATAGAAGTCACTGCTGTATGAATGGGAGCATCAGGCTTGTAACAAGATTAGAAGCTCATCTTGGGCATAGTGTCTCTGGACACATGATCCTCTTTTCCACCCAGTGCCCACTCGAAGTCTCAGTACGCTTTGTGAAGAGGCACTCAGTGCTAAGGACACTGTGTGAAAGGTGGGCATCACAGCCCCCCCTCGTTGCTTCCCTGTGATGTCAGCGGAAAGGCAGACACTTGGTTTGAAGAACTGGGCTTGTTCTGGAGGTGGTGGTGTGTTCATTATGTAACTGAAAGAGAGAAGTGTCTAAATTCCCAGAACTCTGTTCCATCCTTGGTCTCTCTGAATCGGAAAGCAAAAAAGGCTGATCAAATATTACTCCTCAATTATTGCTTCTCTTTCTCTTTTCTCCTAATTTTATTTTGTAGAAAATGCAGCATTAGCAAAGGAAAAGATCTTTTGATGTTAAAAATTGGTCTTATAAACAGCTTTAGCTTCTGGTTTTGCACCCCACACATAGATGCACCCACAGACAGTTCCCTTGAATTCCTATTCCCGAAAGCTCTGTTATCGGCTCTATAAAATGTGTATTTAGGGAAAAAATAATCATTCCCCTTCAGCTACCATCTCTGTTTACATTTGTAATCTGACTCAGCAATCTGCCTGGGTTAAACAGATGATATCAATGAGTGACTTTTTTAATGTGTGCTTACCCAAACACTTTAAAAAATATAAATAAGAATATTTAGAGATTGTAGGTGGTCCAGTTTAATACTGAATATTTCCAGTGCATACTTTTGGTTTCTCTTGCAACAAATTGTATTAAAAAAAATTTTAAATACATGAAAACAAACGGACTGTGCATGTTTGTTCATCTTATGTTGCCATTTTCAGTACTGAAAGAAAGTGAAAAGCCCTAAAGAAGTAGGAACAGGTAAATTAAAACTTCTTATCAGGTAAAAGCTCTATCTTCTTCTTTTTCTTCCCATTAGCCAAATGCAGATTGCATGGATGATATACCTCCAGACTTGGAAGCATCCATAGGAGGACCACCAACCAACCAGATAACAGGAGCCAGCGATATAACAGTGAACGAGAGCTCTGTAGCCCTGGATCCCCCAGTGCGGACTGTGGGAGTACTACAAGTCATCCAGGACGTAGACTCCTTCCCCCAGACTGGGGAAGGTAACTTCACAACAGGCAGTAAGTTCCCTTTCTGGCAGAATTTTCACTGAAATAGATGTTTAGGAACCTGAATCACAAACTGATCTCTAGTGTGGGAAAAACGACCTTTGAGGGCTTTTTCACTGGAGCAATGGCCTTACTTTAAGCCCAGGGGCAATCTACAGGGTAAGTATGTTTAAATACCGTGTTGCTCTGCTTTACTGCAAACAGTTCCGGGCCGTGTGCGAAGCAATGTGTTGAACAGCAAACTAACTGGAGTTCGCTGCATCGAACAAGCCACTTCAGTCAGCACACAACAAATACAAACTTATGGTCATCTCCAGGTATTGTTTATAGTAAGTGATCCCATTCGCCATGATAACCTGCCACGTGTCACCTGGCTTCTTTGTGAAGCAGAGCGGTGTGTGTCCTTGGCCTGCCTGCCCTCGCTGGGCTACGTGTCACTGTGTGGAAGGTATTCTTACCTGCATCTCCTAAAATAACTAGTGAACACACCAATCACTCCTACTGCCTTTGGTCAAGAAAAAAAAAAAGTGTGTTGGATTTTGGTTTTGTGTTTCCTTCATCATGAAGCTTGGCTGGTTATTTAGTTGTACTTAGCATTTTGGAAGGGTTGATGGTCAGAGGTGTGGTACTTGAAAACCTTTGCGCAGCGAAATAATGCTGCCAATTACTGTAAAAAAAGGAGAATTTTGGATGCTTTCAGTGTGTTTGGTTGTCACTTAAGGGGCACCATTTGAACCAGCTACTCTCAAAATGTCTGCATGTGTCTCCGTTCCTAAAAATTATATTCTTTGTTGAAAATCTGCTTCTGACAGTTTAAAAGGAATGTTGTCAGCTGTTTGAGTGAGGATTTTACTAGTCTAAAATTTTCATTTTTAGGTAAAATAGAAGATCAGTAGAAAATGCTATCTGTTTGATAACCAGTCGGTGTATTCATATTGACAAGACTATTATAGAAAATCATCAGATACACTTGAAGGGAGGTAGAAGAGCATGATAAAATACAGGTTTGTGTATGGAGTTAGTGTAGGTCCTGGAAAAAATTACACATTTTCAACCATTTATAGGTACGACTATGGGGCTGGGCGTGAAAAAGAAGGCAGGTAATAATATGATGCATTAAAGAAGGGACTGCACTAAAATGATTTTACATCAGTCTCCTTACTCCATGAAGAGACTTGATAATCACATTTTTCCTCCTATTGCAGCCAGTGTCATGGCAGTGAGAATAACTTCTGGAATCTCTGGACTTGTGAGCTAAGCTGCAAGTGACCCAGAAGTGGATTTTTAAGTTCTCCCTTTGTGGATTAGATACTGTTTTCAGGTTTGGTCCCTTTATGGTCTGAGTCCAGGATCCAGCAAGGGTTGAGCAGCAAGGGTATAAGCCCAGCTGTCATCTGTCGCCAGCCTGTCAGCTGGTGGCACACAACGTTCTCAAGCCTCTTTGAATGCTGGCAAGAGCTGGTCAAAACGAGTTGTTATTTTGTTCCTTCCAGTAATTGTTTTGAAATGCATTTGAGGCTGATTTAAACCATGAAGGGGAAAAAAAAAAAATCTCCTTCATGGTACCACAATGTAACAAAAGACTGGGCTAGATGCTGGTTTCAGCTGTTACCCCGTTAACACTCCTGAAGTGAGTAGCTCCTCTGGCAGATAATTATCTGTGCTGAGCTCTTCTTTACAAGAATTTGGGAAGGAGGGCTGTGGTGTGGCCTTTACACCCACAGCTGCATGGCACATGCTGAGAAATGCTGGAGGCGTGGTGTGAAGCCTAGCACAAGGGGTAGTCCATGCTTTTCATCCCAGGATCTTGGCACACCAAGAAACAGTTTTTCTGGTTTGTCATCAGGGGTAACAATTGTGTTGAGGCACCCAAGCAGCACAAGAGTTCAATAACTCTCCAACCATTCTCTTCCCCTCCAGTTTTGTTTCCAGAGTCTGCAAATGGATCAATGTCAGTCCAGACACATTTGTTCTTCGTTTTCTGAGTAGTCTGCTAAGTAGTTGGGGGAAAAACTTGCAAGGTCTGCAGAGATGCTTCATTTTGCCTTGGTGTCCTCTCTTTTTCCCTCTACCTTTAATAGCATTGGGCAATAAGCTCTAACCCTGGGCAATCCTGAGAGCTGACAGCAGAGCTGGTGGATAAGGAAGTCACACCAAGACTAGTGGTCTGTCCAGGTACATGGATAATGAGACAGCAAACCATGGAGCTTCAGGAGATCCCCATCACCTGAAGAGGCTGACCATGTTGTCTGAGGAAGGGCTGGGAAAAGGGGTTTTCCCCAATTATTTGAGAGAGAGAAAAGAGCAGGGAGGGCCTGAGCTATGTGAAGGTTGTGAGCCTCACACCAGCACTGGGCTGGGTGGGGACCCAGTCAGTCGGAGAACTCTGGTCTAATGCTTGGCTAGCTGTTGTCACTCATCCATCATTGATGTGTAGACATGAATCCTCACCTGGATTTCTCATCTCAAAGTGGAATACAATGCTTGAATATTGGTCAGTGTTAGATGAGCAGTTTACATGCTGTCCTTGCCGCATGGTGCAGTTTGCAGTAATGTCCAGAAAACAAGTCGTTTGGTCTCTTTTTGCAGCAGAGCTGCAGCAAGAAGAGGTCTTCAGTTGGGAGTTAGGGACTGAGTTCCAGCAGTGATAGGTGGTCGGAGGGACAAATACACTAGGTGGATTTGGGGTGTTCAAGCTCTCTGAAAGGTAGAGCTTTGGATCTTAGGCAGCCTAAACTCTTAAGCCAATGAAAGGGGAATATCCAGGACCACCATGTAATTGTGGTATGAAACGAAATGCTAACTGAATCAGAGGGAAACTGTAGGCTAAATAACTGGGTCATAGCTGTCATGTAGATGGGGCTTTATAGGCATCGTGTCTGTTTACTGTGTTCAGGCATTGTCTTTCTTGTTTGCAGAATCCTCATAGTTACACAACTGCAGGGCTTGCTGAGCGTGCCCTTTCTGTGAACTAGCCTGCCTGGGAATTTGCAAGCGATGACGCTGATTGCTCCTAGGAATCTCTGCTGAAGTTGCTAGGTTCTGGCCTCTTTAATATAGCATTAGTGACAGGAGCATACTCCAAGGCTGTGCTAGAAGTTTTTCTTCCTCTTGTTACTGAATTTGTGCAGACTGTCTCCAGTGCAGTCCTGATGTGGCAGCCTGCACGCAGCATCACTTGTCCTTGCATCCCTCCTTATTCCTGGAGGTGAAGGATTTGCCACCGCCTTTCCACCCGCTTCTGCAATACCGTTTGCGTAACTGTGGTTGCATCCTTTTTGTTTGTTGATTAATCATTCTGGTATTGTTGTGATGTTTTGGGTTTAATTTCCCTTTCTGTGTTTCCAGTGCGTATTCAGAGCCAGAAGAGCTCCCACAGTGTGTCTGGAGGGAAGATATTTCCAGAATGTTGTTCACATCGGGTGAAATTCTGTCTCCATTGAAATCTGGTGGCAAAGCTCCCACCTACTTCAGTTGGGCCAGATTTTCATTTCTGGCACAGGGCCAGTGCTATTCTTTTTATTTCTGTGTGTGTGCTCAGCAGATATTTCCTCTTCTCTCCCTCCCTTTTTCTCCCCATGCTCCTGAATAGATAATGTCTTCTGTGGGACCCTGGTTGATGTAGTGTACTATGAACATCTGGATGGGACCTCATTTGGGAGCTTATCTCCAGGATTCCTTACTAAGCCAAGTATCTCCTGTGTAGTAGCACTGAGCACTTAAAAATGGACCAGCAGTTTCTCTCAGCTGGCTTCTACCAGGATCCAAGCCTTCATCAAGTCCCCTGGGTGTATCTACAGCCCAAAGTCTGTTCAGTATTTAGATTTAGTGATGGCTTACTCTCTCTGGTGGGATTTTGTACAGGATCCTGGGATGGTGTCTTGTAATGTGATATTTCTGTAATCGGTTGCTGAAAATGCATGGATGGAAAACTTGGAAAACTGGTGTTGGAGGGGAAAAAAGAGGGGAGTGGAGTGGTGAAAAAATTGTGTGAAATACATGAGTTCATCCCAGCTGGGTTTCCTGCTTTGACACTGACTTTTCAGCTCTCCAGAGGCTGTGAAAGAAGATGAGGATCTTTTTCCACAAGAATGCATCCTAGCGATCTGTGTCGCCTAATTTTTAGTAGTGAGTTATACAGAATGTTAACATCTTTGGAAGTCTTAGCACAGGTGGAATTTCCTGCTCTACAGATGATGGGAATGTGAGCTGGACTTCACTAAGGTTTGAACTTGAAGAACCTCTGAGCTAAACCAACTTTGGAGGAGTTGGAAGGTGGATTTGGGATTGGAGGAAGACATTGGAATACTCTTCAGGTCAGGCTCAGCTAGGATTGATATGATACAGTTTTAAAAAGGTAGTTTGCTGAGAAAGTAGCATCTCAGTATTTTAAAGGTTGTACGTTGACACTTGCGGGGGAAAAACCGGTTACTTTTCTCTTTCATCTTTTACACCATCTGTGGTCATTCATCTCCTTCAACCCAAGTGGCACTTGGTAATTTCTGCACTAGATAATATGCATTGCTGGAGTTTTCACTTTCTGTTGGTAAATACCTCTAGTTTCTCAATTGAGACAAGCTTTTATATTCTCTTCAGTAGGATGTCTCGTCATACTGCATATAAGGGCTCAGAAATCCCACTGGCACTGTCTCTGTAGTTGGAAGATCCATAAATAATTATACTGCAAATATGGGCAGGAGTTTTAGCATGAAAACCCACGAACTCTCCCCCGAGGTGTCACATCACCTGCAAAGTCCACCGAGATTGGCTGCACAGCAGTGTGGGCAGTCTAGAGAACACTGGCAGTTCCTTTTCTGCCTCTCATTTTGTTCTTTCCATAAAACCCTGCCAACATAGAGCTGATCGTGACTGTTAGGACACTTTCAAGTCTCTTTGATAGCTTTTCATTAAATCTATTAATATAACTTCTCAAGTAATTATTTTGATCTGTGTATGTCTAAAATGTCTTTGTGAAGAACAATCAGCCTTTGGAAGTGGATGAAAGTGCATAAGAATGTGATCCACTGTTGTCTTGCAACCACTTGACTGTTCCTCCTTGCTATTAATGGGGGGGGGGGTTCTTCTGGCAGAATGTAAAGGGGGAGGATAAAGGTGGAAAAACAGTAGTTAATGCAGCAAGCTATTAACACATGAGTTAGCACCTCACACTGTCCTGGAGACGAATACTGATGGGACCTAGTTAAAGATTGAGCAGATCAGATCCCATGTGTCCAGAGTATGACATAAGTCCCGGTGGCTCTATTAAAAGCCTGTGCAGATGTTCCACTAAATAGTCAGCATGGACTGAAAATTCTAGTGAGCTGAGGTCTTAGATTAATCTTGAGACTCACACCAGTGCCAACATAGCATTGGTGGTTTGAAAGAGTCACCTAGTGACACCTCACTGGCACTAGAAGGGTGCCCTGGATTATTATGGACGCCCACAAGAGTCCTGCCAGGTTCTGTGAATGGACAGAGAAGTTTTCCTGTTACAAAACTGCTCTCCCTTTCCATATGTCAGGATGTGAAGTTCAGCCAATGTGTTTCTTTACAGCACATTGCAAAAAGGGATGTACAAGAATGCTGTGAAACCAGGAGCAAATTTAAAGCCTATTTTTCCTGTTTCTTTGTTTCACATCTGCTGTGTACACTGACCTTGTGTATGGAGCATGGATGAAACTATTGGTTACCGAATCTCCTTCCTTCGCTGCAGCCACACCGTGACTGTGCCTTCATCAGGGGGCATGCTGGGCACACACCTTAGTCTAGCCTAACCTAGGGTGCAGACATTAAGAAATTTGCTTAACAACTGACTGTTAGGGAGAGACTTAGAAGAACATTTTCTCTTTCAGCAGTGGAAACTCCACTTAGAAGTGTGTCTCCACAGATAAATGCTGTGGCAGTTAACCTTCCTGCCTCTCTGTCCCAGATTACTTGTTCCTGCCTCTTGTGCAGCTACCTTGTAAGCCTGGTCCAGAAGCTAACCAATTTCTTCCTGGGTTTGGTGTGGGTTCGGCTTTCATCTGGATCAATTCCCTGATCCAGAAGTAGTTGTGCTGGTACAACAGGGGGAAGAGCAAGAGAAGAGAGGGGAATCTAAGCCAGTTTTCACAGCAGTATTGCCAACAGCAAGCACACTCGCTCAAGCACAGCTAGACCCTGTGCAGCTGTCTGTATTGCCCAGGAGTCAGGATAAACTGATAGGCAAAGTGAGCATGAAGTTTCCAATTGCATTTGGATGCTCGTATGAGTATACAGCATTTTATTAATGGTCAGTGAATATGAGAGACATAAGGGATTTATTATCTCTGACTATGAAAGTCAGTAAGGAAAACACATTGTAAAACCCATGATGGCACGGAAGCATGTCCTTAGATACATCATTCCCAGTTGCTCTGAATGCACATTGCATACGTGCAGGGGAAGAGGGGATCTGAGGACTGGGATCAGCAGAAACATAGCTTATATCTTTCTTTATACTTTACTGTCTTAAGCAAACAGCTAGATAAAACATTGAACAAGAAAGCTTTTCTAGCAAAATGGACAAACAATGTAGAGTAAAATACAAATTGGAACTATGGAGAGACCCGATGACTTAATACTGGCTGATTTCTTTGATTTATTTTTGAGAATGAAACTTTGCCTTGCCAGAGATATTCAGCACCTTGCATACAATCTGCTCGATTACTTAGGACTCGTTCTCACATCTCTAAAGTCTGTGGACTTTTTATTCCCATCAGTTGTTATGCAAAAGCCTCCACTGGAATCATCAGGAAGTGCTGTTTAAGATGCAATGTACTGCTGTGATTCTGAATCTTTTTTCTGACCAGTTCAGGCACAAAGACAAATGGGAGACACAAGGATCCAGCTCAGATCAGCACCTGAAAGTAAGAATTAAGAAATAAGACTGAGCAACAGCTCTCTAGTCAGGGAGGCAGAGAAAAGGCAGGATTGCAGGCTCAGAGCTGCTGGTTGCTGCCATTATTTCAGACAGATGACCAGCTCAAAAGTAATGCTCACCTGTTCTGTGCAGACCCCAGAGACCCCTGCCATGGTCAGGCTCTGCTGTACCAGTCATTGTCTATGCAGACAGGAAGGAGTGGACCCACTTCTGAGCAATTCACAGATGAGAGCAGATGACAGCAAGCAAACAAATTCATAAATAAGAACAGAAAGATGACGAAAAAGCAGCCATGCCTATGGGAGAGTAAGAACGTAAGGCTCTAATACAGGAGGCACTCACAGAAAGCAGTGTCAGTGCTGCAGCAGTCACCCTTGACTCTGCTTGCATGTATTCTGTTCTGGTTGTAATGCTCCATAATGGAGTGTACATTTGCTTTAGTGCTCCCATAGTGTCATGACCACTTTGAAGGTGACTCAAATGAAAGAAGCAAGCCAGGTAGAAGCTCTGCCGATGCACTGTTTGCAGTCATTGATTTATATGTTTTCCTCCTTACTCATCTAGGATTTGAGTCTGAATGTGCAAGAGAATCCTTTGCACACAGAAGATGTCTGGTTTCTCATGAGCATTTAAAGGGTCACGTGCATGCTTACTTACACCTGTACCTCTTGTCTTGTAACCAGAAGTTTTGATTTCTCAAAAACCATGAGAGTTGTGTTTAGAAGCAGATCAAGTGAAAGAGGTGTGGGCATGTGTACGTCTCTGATGTGTTTTCCATGATAGATCAGTGGTCTTGCAGGAGATGTTTGCCCTACAAGAAGCATTCAAAACTGCTCTGCTTTAAGTTTTCTCTAGATTCTTGTAGGGGCAAGAGCTCAGATTTCCACATACAACTTCTAGTACATATGATTTCAGCCTGCACATAAAAAAAAATTGGTATTTGTTCATAAAATGCCAGTCAAGTCTGAGTGTGTTTTTGAAACAGCTCTTTCTTTTGTTGGTTACCTCCAACTACAGCAGAAATTAGGGTGCTTCAGGGATCCTTAGGGTTACCACAGCAACCAGGTCACTTCACCAAGAAGTGCGAGTTCTCACTCTGTCTTTAATAATTGGACTTGTCTCTTTATTGTTCTGGATTTGGGTGGTTTTAAGTGAACATAGTACCTGAAACTGATGCTTTGAAATTGGTGGATAGGCCAGATGGAGAAACTGGCTTAGGAGTGTTTATAGAAAACATGAATGATTGGAGGAAATGTAGGTAACAGGTCAAGCCCAACATCCTAGAGGAAATATCCAACTACTGATATGAGTGTTAGGAGAGGATTTTCTCCTGCCTCAGAGCCTGGGGGCAGGGGCGGGTGGGAGAGGTGGGTAAGCCCTCACATTCAGGGATGCTGAAAATAGGATCCCACATGGTTATATTCTAGCCTGACTAGATGCCATCTTTGCCACCCCAGTGGTAACGCTGATACACTGAGGAAATGACTTGGGCTGCACTCAGCACAGTGCACAATAACATCAGTGTTGCGTTAATGAATATCCAGCCTTGCAAAACGCCCAGGAGATACGATGGAACATCCCCCACAGCTTGACCTTTTATTGTGACTGTCTTGTGCAAGTGCCAATACCTTTGATTGTTCTTTTCACTTTAACTTCAGTTAACATATCTGAGGTGCTTAGAGAGAGTAGGCAAGAGTATATGCTCTGTAGTGGCAATAATTAAACCTTATGTTAATACACTTATTAATGTGCAAAACCACTTACCTGGAGATCTCTGTGGTGAATTCCTGCTCTGTTTGCCAATGTCTAGATAGCTTAGTGCTGCAAGACAATGAAAAACCATACTCCTACAGGAAAAATGCACAGAAAAGGTATAGAACAAAGATACCCCTGGTGAAGTCAAAATACGAAAAGCACTTAGCTAAAGTAGCTGTATTAAATCATAGCATCTCAGTGGTGGGAAAAAAAAGTCCCACAAAGGAGGTTTAAAAACTGCCAGTTCCTTATGCAGCATTTTCATCTGCTGATGTTTCTTTGGGAGACAGCCACTAAATGGGCTGTGTCAGGTATTCAGGTATGTATTACAAACCTTGCTTTGGCTTTTGTCCCCACGTGCATGGGACACTGAATTCAACTGAGATGTTGCTAAACTTTAGTACTTCCTTATAATTGCTTTTTGAAAGGGCAGTGGCACCAGCAAGTTGTCTTTCTGTGCATGAGAAGCTATCCATCTAGAAGCGAAAATAGTCTGAGGAGGAGATTTTAGAAAAATGACCCTGTCTGCCAGCCTGCTCTGGGAGAGGTAGCTTGTGCTCCCAGCTGCTGGGTAACCTGCAGCCTACAGATACACTTCAAAGGAAACAGTTTTGAAGAAAAACTACAATAGAAATATTATATTTTCAGTTGTTCATCCTTAGAAGTGCCTTGTTAGCTACGGTAACAGCTGTGTATTCCACAGGGTGGAAACAGTACATTTGTTTGCAGTAATTCATTCCTTCTGCCTCTCTTTTTTTTTTTTTTTTTAAATTAATCCTTTAGGTTTTGTCTGATTCTGGCTGAAAAATACAAGTCCACTTCCCATGTAAAAACTGGAAAATTACTGTAAATTTATATGCAATTTCTAGGAGTTCTCCTTCCAGACTAAATAAATAATGTAACTGTTTAATCTTTAATTTTTTTCTGATAGCTCCCAAGGTCTAAATATTCTTCTAGAACTGCCTGGGCACCCTCTGGAATCTACGGCTTTTTGATGAGAGGAGTTGAAAATTAAGAACTTGAATGGAAAAAGAAAGGCAGAATGGGTTAAAACCAAACTTAATGTCACAAAATGTTTACTGTAACTTTACAGTAGTACTCCTAAGGGGAATAATAATGAATCAGTGCAAAGGCGTTCACGTTTTTTAAAGCTGTATGGGTGGTTCCCAGGTTATCAGAAGCTTCTGTTATTTTTACCCTTTCAGGTACATAGTGGTGCACAGGGTAATAGTTCTTTCTTTTGCCTCTCTGAGGAGTGTGAATGTGACCGGCCCTGTGTGGACCCAGGAGTTGGACTTGATGATCCTTATGGGTCCCTTCTGACTCAGGATATTATATGAACTCGAAAGAAGGTGAAATGGGTGCATATGTTCACCAAAAGGATTGAAACAGACAAATGTTTTGATGCAGAGAAACAGTGGTTTTGAATTTGAGTTACAATTGTATAGTGGTAGGGAGGTCTTTGATGGTAGTGGTGATGTCCAAGTGACCTAATGGACTTACTTCCTGATAAAATTCCAGCTGTAATTTGTTGAAACTTAAATTGACCTTTCCCCTCCATCAGTCCAAGATGAAAGTCTGAAAATGGATGTCTTGATCTTGGCCTTTCTCATGTTCTCACAAGCATTTTGGCCAGAGTCCCTGATAAAAGCAGTGGCTTGGGGGGATTTTTGGTGCCAGAAGTCTTTTCCTTGAAACTGGATTGTGACTGCAAGTTTTATCGAAAGGAAATGCTGAATAGCCCTAGAGTTATAGAGGCCGTCTTCTATTTCTGTCCCTGCCGAGTTTCCTACCAGCCAGGCCCAGGCCTTCAAGGGTTCCTGGCCAGTGAGATGTTACCCTGGGTGCTAGGACTGAGAAGCCCTTTGGGCACTTTTAGTGGCCTTTAGGTGAGGTTGAGGTCCCTCTTTAGCATTAGCCTTGCAGCTGGTTGGCCTGGTTGCCTCTCTCTGGNGTAATAGTTCTTTCTTTTGCCTCTCTGAGGAGTGTGAATGTGAGCAAGTAACCGGAGCCCGCTTCTTTGTGCTGTTGCTAGTGTGACCCACGAGTGAGGAAAGCAAGAGGAGGTAGTTAACTGAGGAGAGAGCTTGGTTGTGCTCTTGCTTTAGGCTGGAGAGATGGAACTGTTGGTTTCACATCTCAGGTCAAGGAGCCAAGTAAAACTGCACAATGTTCTTTTTCAGGAAGCCTCATTTTAAGCAGAAAGGGAGACAGGCAGGAAGGAGACAGGATCAGAGGGAGACTCGCACTAAATTAATTTTAAAATTTTAACTCAAAATTCTTCTTAGCTTCATTGCTGTTTTTTGTAAAGGCAGATGTATTTTTTTTCTTCTTTCCATAAGCTGTTTTTATAAATATATCTTTAGACAAGATTTGAACGTAGCAGGCCAAAGATTTATTTTTTGACAGCAAAACCAAAAAACCTTGAGCTTTTGCAGCATTGCTAAAGAAACGTTTCCATTAAAAGGAGATTGGCATTTAAAATTTCATAACATAACATAAACTCTTGACATTTTTCTTTATGAAAGCTTTTCTCTATTGCTGTTCTGTACTCTTGTGTTTGTGAATGTGCATTTTATCTGGTGCACTAACCCTGCGACAAGAAACACTATTGTGATATTTCTGTTCCAAACAGACAGTGGTGTCTATATTCCTCCTAGTTGTATCTTAATCTTCATTTCATGTGCTTGGGATGAATTTTAAATGTGTTTGGTTTTCTCTCCTATAGAATGCTTTTGGATACATCAAAAATACTGCTAAATCCTTTAAGCAAGCTGTGAAAGCAACCTAAAGGAGATCCAAAGGACATTTAAGAGATTTTGTTTTTCCAAAAGCAAAAGCTTTTGATGCAGTCTTTGTTTTGGGGTTTTTTTCTGATTTCTAAACTAATGAAGAGCACCAGAGTTCTCATTAAACCATCTATGCAAAGACAGATTAAATCAGTTTTATTGCTTAAGTTTGCAGGAAGTCCTGGGAAATATTCCTGATGGGAACTATGGGCTGTTTCTGGCTGCACAGATCTACTTTACTCTTCCTGCATGTACTGTCACAGTTGTACAAGATTTTAAAATCATACCAGTGCTGAGAATGTCCTATCCCACCTGCCAATCTGTAAACGTCAACAGCACTTGGAGTCATTTCGCATGTGCCAACCCACAGCATAACTGCCCAGTGGTACACAAGGTCCTTCCTGGTACGTAGGCCACCCAAATAGTGGGATGCTCCCATTTTACAAAGTTTTAAGCACAGGAGGTAACATTTTGAGAGGGACTTTACTGTTTCTGGCCGTAAGCAGGTTCGCTTCTCAAGCAGAGAACTGTCCACTAGTGAAACTATTGAGTAGGCTGCAGGGAAGATCAGAGCTGGAATAATTCCCTGCTCCAAACCCGCATCATGACACTGGAATGTAAAAACATGTCGCAAGGTTTGGTAGGCTTGTGAGGCTTAGGAGAAAGAAGCATTAGCAGCTGAACTCATCTGTCATCTAAGGAAGTTAAAAAAAAATCAAACAAAAAAAAAATTACATCTCTGTGGGTTGGTGTTGCACGAAGGGATCTTTTGAAAACCAGGTATTACAGCTTTTAACTGACACCCGGCTGCGGATGTCTCTTTCTGCGCTGCGATAGAGATGAACTGAGCAGCTGGGGAGCTTGTACAGTGAATGATGCTAATTGCTAGCGCTTCAGAAAGAGATTATATCGTGCAGCCACTACAATAGCAGAGAGTAGACTAACTGCCCAGGACATCCCTTCCAGTGCAGGTCTCCTAAGGCTTCCTCTTTAACTGAAAAAAAATCCTCCATGTGTTAAAGGGTTTGGCTACCGAAGCTATTTTGAAGCGTCGTTTCTGCACTATCCGCCCTTTCTTGCTATTGTTTCAAAACAGCATTGTCACTTAGATTCCAGAGATGAAAAATCTGAAAACAGTGAAGCATTTCAGGTTAATATTTTAAAGGAGACATTTATAGCAGCTCCAGCAGTTGGTAGTGACTCATCTTAAGTATTTGCCAGTGCTCAGTGAAGGTCAGGGCTGGTGTTCATGTGTGTGTGACAGAGGATCAGACACAAGTACCTACCAAGAGTGCATCTGAGCATAGGGCACTAAAATGAAGTGCACTCTTTTCAATTAGGGTAAAAATACTGCAAAATTGGATATTACAGAAAGCTTCCTTGCAGAATTTTTTAATTATCCTTGGGGCCTCAAAAGAGAGGAGTATGGATACTGTAAGAAGCCTGTAAGAACGAGATTCGAGTTAGTAGAATAGGTTACTTTGAAAGCATCTAGAATTTATTTTTAAAAAATACTGCAATTCTAATGAAATTAAGGGGTGACACTTCAGCTTGTCATGTTATTTTTCTTCATTGCTAATGCACATATTAATGGCTGGAAATTGTTTCTTCTCTATGGAGAACTGGATGTTCTTACTTAATTGATCGTTCTATCAATTCTTAAATGTTTGGTGTAGAAATAAAAATGCCTGGCTGAACAATTGAACCGTTCCCTCCATATATTCAGAAAAGTATCCTTTTACCTACGTGCCCACGTTAGCAGAAATTGTAGAGCTACAGGGTATGTCTGTACCCATCTGTTCAGGTCCTTACTTTGTTCCAATACCTGCATCAGACCTGCCTACAGAATATCGCACTGTTGCTGATGTCACACCATCAAGAACATACCTTGCAGTCCCTGGTAGAGCTTGTGAGACTGAAAAGCACGTGTTTTGCTTTTAAACAGGGGATTTCTTACAGAGTCACCAAGCCTGTGTACAGTTGAGGCTCCACAATTCTGTGCTGCTTTTTGCCTTTTTTTCTTTTTTTTTCCTGGCTCCAAGAGATTTTCCTACAGCTGAAGGGCACTTAAATCAATCTTTGTATTCTGAACTAAGGTAAGTAGATAAGCCATGACCTATGACAAGATATTTAATTAAGCAGTCCAATTCAAGTCAGGTTAGACAGTACTTTAAAAAGTTCAAGAACAAATTTTTCTGGGTCGTTGTCCTGTTTCTGTCATGTGTTCTCTCATTTTATCGACTTGTGGCGATTGGTCTTTAACCTAAGCAGTACTTTGGTCAAATGTCTCCATTTTTTGGGGCCATGTACAAGAAATGCTCAAATCCAGCAAGTCTGCATGTGGCTGGTGGGAGGCAAAACAGTGATTATGCTACAAGGTGTTGGTGTGAGGGAAGTGTGACACAGGATGTTACAGTCTCTATAGTCTGTTTGTGGGCAGTCCTTGGGTAGTGGGAGGATGCTGTGGCTGCGCGGACGGGTGACCACTGAATGCCATACTAATCTCCCCAGACTTGGCAGGCATGGTGGTCCCACAGCTGTGCCCTGCTTCAGGAATAGGAGCTGTGGCTGCAACAGAGCCAGGCCTGTCTCTCAGACGTTGTTTCCTTGCACAGATCAAAAAGGTAGACTGGTTTCCTCTTAACAACTTAAAAGTTTTATTTTGCTCGTGACAGCAGTAAAGGTGATGGGAGTTCCACCACGGTGGGATTTTTCTCTTTAGGCTTCATGACTGTGTGCATTTTCTTCATACCTAATGAGAAGACAGCCCTGGGTGAAATGTTTTTTATGGACATTTCTAATGGAATTAAATTTCAGCCAAGTATCACCATCACCAGCACACATGGTGAGGAAGGAGTGAGTAGCAATATGCACAAAATTCAAGATCCCAGGAAGTGCTGGGCTAATGATTTGCCCCTTCATCCTGGAAAAGTCCTGGAGATCTCAGGTGGAGCCCAGCATTGGTAAGGAAGACTGCACCATGTATGAGAAAACATGAGTGAAGGTACACATGCACTTTATTCAAGTCATTCCACCACTGTCGAGCTTTTTAGCCACCTCCTTGTGCATTTTCTCATCAAATCCTTTAACATATGAATAGGCATTTTTGTGATGTCTCTGCAGAAGGGTGTTCTTGAAAGTTCAGTATACAGTTCTTTAGCACTATGCTTTGCTCTAGTGACCAAGGTTTTTGAGAGCTTCTGCAGTACATGGTTTTCAAATCTGTCTCTTTAAATACAGTGCATGTGCTGCTATGACAGACAAACTCAGCCAGGCTAACGTGAGCTTTTCTAACCCCCTCATTCAAAAATTAGCAGGAGTTGTCTTTAAAGCAAGCTGTTGTTTCTGTTACAGCTGTGTGCATACTTGCAGCTGAGGAAGCAGTTCATAGTCATTAAGGAGAAATAGTTTTTTTTCTGCTTGTCACAGCAGCCTACGTTTCACATGGAGTTCTCAGGATTAATTGCTCCCATGCAGATTTTCATGGGCTAGTAGACATTATACTTCTCGGGGGTTGGACTTGATGATCTCTTGAGGACCCTTGCAACCCCTACAACTCTGTGATTCTTGGGTGCAAAAGCCTCTTTATTATGACAACCCACCAGCAGGCCGTGCATCCTATAAGCTGTGCAAGTACACACAGCTTTTAACTCTGCTTTTGTCACATACCTGTCGTCCCTGCAGGTTCTTAAGTGGCTGGCAATGTGATTCAAATATGTGCTCACTGCTCAAAGGCTGTATGTCTCTCTGCACTTCTCACCTTGGCTGCTGGAAAAATCCTTGCCATATCCCTTGCACGCCATTAACATGTCAAAACAAGATTATTTTTAACTTTTATCACTAATGCTTGTTTGTTTTGCTGTAACACCAAGGAGCCCTGGTTGTTTAACAGCTGCTTAGAAAACCCAAGTAAAACGTAGTCTCCTTGCCATACCTGATGTTTCAGACATACATGTAGCATCATGGTACTGCAGGGACAGCCTGCAGATGTGAAACGTCCCTTCCCTCCTTTCTCTTCCTGTACACTTCTTTCTGGAAGCTAGCTGCAGAACTCGCCTTGCGACTGAGCCCTGCTGTTCAGCTGCTAGCTTAGCAAAAAATGGTTCCAACACAGTTTGCAGATGATTTTTGGTTTGCTTTTTTTAAAATTAAGTCAACTCCGTGGCCAATCAGCAGAGCTGATTGATGATAGGTGGCAGGAGGGTGAGCGAGGGAAGGGGAGCTGCACTTCCGCTTCTTGTCTGGTAAGTGGAACTGTACACCAGCTAAGTCAGAAACATGGTCTGCATACAGAGAAATGAAATGGAAGAATAGCAGAAAGGATCAGAGAATAATACCTGTGCATGAAGTGTTTGTAGCAGTGCATGCTAATAGTGACTTTGGTTCAGTCTGGGCCTTTGTGGGTGAATTTGATGAAGAGTTGAATTAGATTTTTTTTGTTTAACATGAAATGGAAAAATTTGAATCTTTCTTAGGGCTCATAAAGTGGTGCAGGAAATTGGCAGGATGTTACAAAAAGGAGCTAAATTACTTCAGAATTGAAGATCTTTGACTATTTAATGTATTACTAAAGGTAGATAAGGTCCTTGAGAATCAAAACTGCTGTGTAGTTACAGCCCCATGCTTTAGTACCTTTAAATCTTTTCCTTTTTTACAGGAGATCTCATTTTCTGATTTTCAATCAAATACATGAATAATTTTGCATGTTCTAAATAATAATCATTTCTACCAGGCTGTACCTTAAATAAAATGCATTCAGATTCATTTCTGAAGCTTACTGTGGGCATCAGAAGAATGTGCTGTCCTAACCAGAGGTGCATTTGGTGTGCATTTAGTATTTGGGCACTGAGGATGACCAGTGGTAAACGGTAAGGAGGGTGTGCAAGCAGCTTCCCACTGTTGGTCCCCTCTTTCCAGGGAGGAGAAAGGGAAAGCAGCTTTGCAAAGGTTAGAGAGGCTGGATGCCCTGTTGTGAGGAAAGTAGGGTGGTTCTTCTCTGGCATACAAGGGGAGAGTGTGAGAATGAAGGATGGGATCAGTCAGAGAAGGAAGAAAATGCTTTGTAGTGTAAGACCAGATAAAGTGTGAAGGACCTTGAATGTGGGGGTCAGCTGATAGAAGAGCATAGAGGTTGGTACAAGAGATCCTCATGTGATGACTCCGTTTACTGGTCACATCATCTTTCTGAATGTATTTCCAACAGGAAAGAAAGACTAATCATGGGAAAGAGAAATTATATTGCAGTATTTAGGCCACAAAAGGAGTTTTCCTGATGGCCCTAGGGCAGCAACATGATGAGCATGACCCATAAGAGTAAGGAGAAAGAGGGAAGTATACTGAATGCAAAAATACTGTGTTTTCTTGTGTCGTACGTGGCAGAGGCATGTTCATTGTATCACAGAGAAAGAGGGTTGGCAGCACCCCACTAAGGCAGCTGATCCAAAGTTCCCCAAATGTCAGCCAGCCTCTCATAGAAAGAAGACAGATCTCCAAAGTGGTGGCTCCTAAAATAATGTTAATACATGCTGTGAATTTCAAAGGCCTCACGTTCTGATTCATGGACAAAATCCCAAGGATTTATGGTGTCTTAACCGTAACCCAGAATCAGGGAATTCCTTGAAGGGCATCTCAGTAGCTCATGTCTACAGCAGTGCTGATGATGACTGCAGGATGCTTGAACGCAGGGTGCTCTTGATGTAAGAGCTACCGTATGTTCTCCCAAAACATATATCCTAGAGAAAAATTAAGGGCAGAAAGTTTGTTGCCTTTTCACTCAATAAGAACTAAAAAAACCAGGTTTGCTTTGGGAGGGACTCTAGTGTTTTATGTCATATCCAGGCCTATCTCTCAAGCCTTTCAGCTGTTTAGGGGTTTGACCCAGTTAAACACATTTTTGAAATGCTGTCTTGAATGAATCTTGCCAGGTCGTGGTGTTTAGTTCTTCCTGGCATGCTGATGTTTGGGGATTCTGTGCAATGTGTGCTTTATCCTCTGGATGAAGCCCTGTTGCTGTTAGTACATTCACAGAACTCTGGCTCGTTATTTATGGAAAAGACTTTGACCTTTCCTTCTAAAAGCAGTTACCCTGCTCAAGTACTTTTTCCCCTCACTGCTCAGATCGGGCTCTCCCTGACGCCAGGGAACAGCAGCAACATATTTCCCTGGTTACTTTGGTCTGGGTTGTAGTCAGCCAGACTTCTTCATCCATTTTATTAGTCTCTGTGTACAGAAGGACTGCGTTCCTAACAGGGTTTTTATAACCCTCTCCTCAAGCACATTCCCACTGCTAGTTTTGCATTAGAGATGCCATTGGCAGTGCTTTCGGTGTGCTTTATTGCAGCTGTTTGGTTAGTGAAGTTACGGCCCGTTCTGAAGTGCTGCGATTATAAAGATGATATGAAAGGAATTCGAGACTTGTGTATAAGCTGATCCAATAAGAACTGTTGGATGGTAATTTGAGAATTATTTTTAAGAATTGGTAAGGCTTTTAAAGAAAAGGGTCTTAGCAATAAAATAAATTTGATTGGTGTTGTTGCCACTGGCGGTACTACCGTAGTTGGCCCATGCTCCTCCTCTTAGGCTATAAGCAGCAAAGTGATGCTGTGTGAGGCTGCGAGAGGAGGGAGCAAAACTCTGAAATGGTGAAGTGCATTCTTGGGCAGACAAAGAAAAATAGAGAGCTCTAGAAACATCTCTCTCTCCCTGTCATAAGTTAAATGTGATGAATAGCATTCTGTTTTTTCCGATACCGGAAACAAAATCTGAGTAACACTGCTTGCATTGGCAGTTCGCTGTGGCTTCAGGCTGAACAGAATCCATTTTGATAAAGGTCCGATATCAGTACCTCTAATGACCCTGGATATATTTTCTTCTCAGGTCCTCAGAGCTCCAGGAGATGGTCACACTTCTGGTTTTATTCTGGAGCAAAAGACTTCTAGACATACCTGACTGGGGGCAATGTTTGTTCAGTAGAAGCAAACCCCAGCCTGACATACGGTTCATGCTAACACATAGATACTTGTCTAGGTCTGAGAGCGTACCTGTCAGCAGGGATTTTGTGTTTTGGCTTAGGTATGTTTCACAGCAGTGAGAATGTGAAATGAATAGTGAAATCAAGTTTTGCCGTATATTTATTATCAACACAAGGTTTTAGGCAGAGTCCTGCTGACTGACATACAGTTTCTGCCAGTGAAGGATGGGAGAACAACTGATACATTTTTCACAGCATTTCATTGGATGAAGAAATCAATAATTATTCATTTCTCCTCAGAGCTGGGCATCTACCATCAAAGGCAGAAGATCTGCCTAAAACAAGCATGTTTCTCGTGCTGAATGCTCACCTGAGGTGGGCAAACAGGTTACACCTGAATCAGTAGCGTGGTGGCAGCTTTTTTCTTACCCTCTGATTCCCGTGGCTCTCGGAGGCTGAAGGAAACCATCAGCAGCTGCACAGCGCTGTGCAGTGGTTCAGTGGTGTGTGGAGCAGGACTGAGTATCCCGAATTAATTCACAGAGAACTGATAATAAATGGGGGAAGAGAGACTGACTCCCAACTGAATACTTTATTGCTGTGGCCTGTGTTTGTAATCCACAAGAACAGGAGATTGCTGGCTTTAGTTACGCTTTTAGTAGATGAATTACACACTTGGTGGCAGCTCTCATTTGACATGTAATAATCGATACTTCTCTGCTTACTCACAAATGGGTGTAATAGCCAACAGCCACCTGAAGGGCCAGAGGAGGAAAAAAAAGCCTCTCATCTTAAACAATCTTTGTATGCATTCAGTGCTGACAAGCTTTTGCTGTATAATATTTTAGTGTATTCTATTTTTCTGCTGACTCCCTGGATACAAATGACTTGTGGGGCTTTTATCTCCGTCATGGGGTTCTGCAGCTTTTTCACCTCCTTGCGCTTGGGAGAAATCTCAGACTCTGAGGCAACCAGGAGCAATTTTAGGAGAGGCCCGTGGCACTGCCCATGTCCTGAGGATATCAGCACAGAGTGTTGGATGTGGCCTCCTTGGGAGGAGCACAGGGGGGGCGAGCAGGAGTGAGGCTTCCATAAGTACACCCACCATGGTTACATCAGCTGGTTCCTCATCCTCAAGTGGGTCGTAAGAAATCTATCTCAATTTGTGCCCATGCCTGTATGCTATCCTACACCTGGCAGATAAGTCTTCTTGCAAATGCACTTTTCAGCTCATTGTTGAATGCTTAGGTTCCTCCCAAGGCTCTTGCAAACAGTATCAAATTCTTAGAAACCCATCGCCTGACCTTTTTCTTTTGGAATATTTATTAGTGTACAACAGCTACAGACTTAGGCAAAGCCTTAGGAGCAGCAGTAGTAGCTCACCATTGTTAGCGTGCAGCCTTACTGTTTTTAAAACATCCGAGTAATTAACTATTTTTATCCTTGTTTGAGTGCAATTATACCCAAATGTAAACATCATTTAATGAACTTCACAAGAAGTGAGGGCTGTACCGCTATTATGTAGGGCAGTTCCAGACCTACGTGGTGATATTCTTCCTGCCTTAGCATAATTAAAGTAAGATTGGCTAGAGAAGGGGGTTGTTTTATTGCACCTCTCAAAAAAAAAAAATGTGTGTCAGGGAATATAAGTGAGTGGAAAAAGCCTGTCTGGAAGTAGGCAGCTTGCTGTGGTGTATTGCGTTTCACTGACATGAGAGGAATGTGGTAGTGAGCTCTACAGTTGCCGGCTGTGGGCTGAGAAGCAGCCTGGCATGTGCCTTTTGCTTCATTAAGCAAAAGGCTTTATGCCTGTGGCACCAAGCGCTATAAAACGTGGTTGGAAGTATTAGAGTGCATGTTGTTAGGCAGGATCGCTGGTCTTAAACATCTAAAATTGCAAGTCAGGTATTTAAACATAGACTGTGTCTAGAAATCAGGGATATGGGGGTTTTAACTCTCTTTCCTTTTTACTTCTGAAGATTCATTTATTTTAAAATGAAAGCTGGGATCTTCACTGGAAGCTGAGATCCTCACCTGACTTCAGGGCTTGAAGAAAACCACCAAATTTCAAAGAACTTGCAGAAAGGTCATAAAAGTTCTTAACAGTTGGCCAGGCATTTTCTGTAGGAGGTGTGTGATTTACAGTGACAAAGCTTATACAATAGGATCTAAAAACCAGAGATGCAAAATGCAGGCTAAGCTCCTGGCACTTGCAATTTAGTTGAGGTTTGCTTGCCTTTAACAAATGTCACTAACTGTGCCGGTGCCTTCCGCAGCCGGCTAGAAGGAAAAGGAAAGAAAGAAAAGACTAAACCACCTCAGTCTGGAAAGGCTGAGTTGTGGGGGGAGGCAGTTTGTAGCCCTACAGCCGATCTGTATCTAGTGTAACTTCTGCATCCTCCCGGAGTTTCATCCTGGGGCGGTGGGGGGGTCAGAAGTAGGACTCCTGTTCACAGGAGCGAGCGTGTAGTGCTGAGGGATGCATTCATTTCCTTGGTTTGTCTGCATCTTCCAAAGAAACATCAGTGCTGACTCCTTTCCTGACAGGGAAGGCATAAGGGATGGGGATGTCCAAGTTTCAATACCCACTCTGCTGAAGCAGCAGGCTGTACCGTGAGGATTTTGAACTGCTGCACTGTTTGCAAACAAGGAAAGTGGAGTGTTCGTGTTTCTAGGCAGTTCTGCAGCACTGGAAAAGCATGGGCATTTTTAGGATCCTTTATTCATTGCTCCTGCTGACCTGTACTTCAGTTCCAAAGAAGACAAACTACAGAGCCCATGCTTTGGGAAGACTGAGATCCAAGAATTTCAATAATTGAGTAGGATTTTTAATGTAAAACTTAAGTTTGCTGGTTTGGAGAGCGGGTGCTTCTGTGTATTTAGGTTAGACGGTTGGTGAGCTGTAGATCTGCCTCTCTTCTGTCTGCCTATCTTGAACTCAGTTGAGATCTTTTTCTGCTCTGCAACCCTAGAAGAAACAACAATTCTTGAAATAACATTTCAGCACCATAAACACTTCCTGTGTGATGCTCTGACATTTGGTGTTAGCAGCTCAGCCTGCCTCTCTGGCATACACATGGCTGTCACCGTTCAGCCGGCCCTCCTCTCCTGCACAGCTAGGTCAGATGGAAACCACCTTTCTCTCAAGAGTGCTCCAGGTGGCTGTTTAACATGGCTAACCCTCAGGAATTCTGTCATGCAAATAGAACCGTGCTCTTAGGTCAACATTTAAAGCATCATTTTCATTGTAATCCTATTAGTTATAGAGGAATGGTAAATAATCCAGTGGTGTGGAACCACATCGTTCTGGCTCAGGGAGCTGTTACCACTACAGATGATGCTTTAGGTCTTGGAGGTGTGTGTGATGCACTTCTGTATGCCTGGATCTCACAGTTCACCTGATGGTTCAATGTCATTGAAGCCCACTGAAGGCTGTGGGAGGTATCATTCAGTTTGCAAGTGCTTCTCCCCCCTTCTGTGGAAATGTTTATAGTCAGAAGCAATGCCTTGAAATGTTTTACTACTGTCATATCGATGGGGGGGAGGGGACGTACAGATCTAGAGAGGTTGTGTGCATTAATTATTTATCTTGCAATCAAGAAAGTATAAAAATAATCCAGGGTAAAAATGGGAAGGGTTGTAAAGGAAAGCACTGGCTCTTTGAGTTTGAATAATGCAGATCCCACTCAAGCTTTCTCTGCAGCACATGAGGTCTGATCCCAGCACAGGTAAATACATGTGGTTTTTTTCTCTAAAACAGATTTTTTAAAAATGCAGCTCTTGTAGGGAAAACTAATTGTGCTCACTTGGATTCAAGTGAATAATTAAACTGTGAAGAGTTATTATTTTCCTGGCTCCTCTGTAATGTTTCTTACTTACTAATTCTTAGATGTTCAACTTTTTGACTTTTTAGCATCAATCAAGCTCTGCTTCTATTGTTTGAAAAATTAAACATGTAAAGGAAAAACTGCTGCAGACTTAAATACCTTGTATTGTTACAGTATAAATATCATCACTGTAATTAAACCACTTGAAAATACGTACCATCAAGTTGTTCCTCTCAGGGACCTAAAAAATCCCACCTATGGGATTTTTGTGCCTTTGAAAATCTCCCCAGAAAACCCAGGGTGCTTTGCTTCTCCTGATTGTTCTTGAAATAAGATAAGCTTTCAGTCCTTTAAAATCTGTTGGCTTTATCTGCCTCTAAGTGCACATGTAGTGAGTGCTGTGGGATCAAAACAAAACCGAGTTGCTGCTCCTACACTTGTAGTTTGGATGGGATTTGCAGTTTGGTTAAAGTCAATAATCCTTCTCTTACTGTATTTGGGATTGTGGTGGATTAAGGTAGATCCCTTCGGACTGAATCAAGAAACTGCTAGGTCCTTCAAATCTGAGGAAAGGGTGAATAGAAGAGAGACTGGGAATGGATGAGAGAAGGCACCTGAGAAGGCAGGAAGCCTGGTCCTGAGGCAGAACTAACAGCATTGCTCCTTGCAGATGTTAGCCTAGCACCCTCTTAAAAAGCTCCACTAACAGAGGTTCTGTCACCTAATGAGGGTTTGGGAAGATTTTTTTTCCTATTAGAAGTGTTGTCCTGATGGCTGACTTGCTCCATCAGTTGCCTGCGACTTTGTCCTTAACTTGCTGCCTTTATGGGCAGAGTAGGGTGATGCCAGGTTGAGGGGGATGGAGAGGGAAGTGCTCAGGCAGCGGGAGGAAGGTTCATGGTGATGAATAGCCTGAATGGAGAGCCCTAGGAGGATTAGGATGAGAAGAAAGTGTTACCCATCCAGGCGTCTTGTCACTGTGTTTCTTACTACTGATGGCTTGAACTGACTGATATTTTTTAATGCTTTAGGTGGATATTGATTAAGAGCAAACTTTGGAGTCTAAGCAAAACCTCAGTGGTGGAGAAACCTCTGCGTTCCATTTGCAGAGCTAAAAAATAGCACGCGTGGACAGAAAGAGGTGACCTTAACACCCTTTTCCTGTCTTTTCTACCCCCACAGATGAACAGGAGCCAGCAGTCAGCAGTGATTCAGATATTTCATTGATTATGGCAATGGAGGTTGGACTGTCCGATGTGGAGCTTTCCACTGATCAAGACTGCGAAGAGGTGAAATCCTGAAAGACAAACAGAGATCCAACACGAAACTACAGGGGAGGGTCACAGGGAGGGACTGAGTCAGCTTTCTAGGATTTGGACCAGTCATGCACATGCCTCCAGAGCACTGTCACTCCTGCACACTCCATTCTGAGACGGTCACGAAAAGCAATAGCAACAGTTGTGTCTGCCTGGATGCAGTTTCATCATCTACATCCATTCATTTTGTTCACATTGGAGAGGAACACTTCCAGTTTACCCATGTGCTTGAGAGCAGTCACGTAACTCTCCAGTGGCTCATAAGTACACAACTGAAATGACAGCTTGAGTGTTTTCTACGCTTGTTCGATTGGGGTTTTGTTTCTCTTTTTTTTTTTTAAAAGATGTATGTTTGTTATGTTTGTCTGTTTGTTTGTAGTTTGTTGTGGATGGGCACTCTGTTTCTGTTGACTGACCCCATCTTTTTCAAGAGTTCAATCCAGAAATCTAGATTCATCGGTCACTTTGTGACCTGACTCCAGGAGTTACCATTGCCTTGTTGTTTCTGCATGAAGTACATGGGGCTTCAGAAGGATGGTGCACCAGCACCCTGCATTAATGTGAAGCCTGCTTTCATTAAGTTTTAGCCTTGGAAGTGGTGTATTCTGAAGGCCTTTATTTGTAAGAGAGCTCTGAATTAACAGAGATTGCTGAGATTTGGGTTAAAACTGCATTATGTTGGCTTTTACTTAGAGCTGTGTTCTAGACAAGAATTGCACAGTGTGAAGGAGAGAAAGAAAAGCTTAAACCTTCACTCCGTCCTTGTAATCCCTCTCTATGTTTTAGGCTATTAGCATATGTCAGTACATTAATGGCCTGCCTTCAAGTCACGATTCAGTAGCTGCAAAAGAAGATCTCATGTAACATCATGTCTTTTCTTAATTTTACAGACCAAAATCTGACCTGTAGGCTAAAGGCATGTCTCAGAAGTTTCCAGCAGCTGCTTGTTAAGAGCTGTGCATTACGCAGGTGAACAGGAATATCCTTAGAAGGGGTCTGGAGATGCTCGTACCAGTGTCAGAAACTGCTAATGAAGCAGGAGGCAGCTGGTTGAAATGTTTACTTCCTCACTTGGTTGGGGTTTTTCTTCTTGGTGCGTTTCACTTGGTACGTTTTCCCAGAAGACATTTTGCCAGTTTGTTATTGAACACAAGAGTTCAGGTGGTTTGTTGTCCTCCAAGAGTCCCAGTCAATGTCGCAAGCATAACGGAATACTTGCAACTTGTATATAGCTTTATATACCAAAATATTTTGGATGGAGGGGAGGGGATTTGAAAATAAACAGAACTAGCAGAAATCACCACACCTAAGTAATAATGACTTGTGATGGTTATGTAGTTCATCCTGAGCTCTGCTTTCCAGGGAAAAGCTTATTGTTACTTGTTCAGTGTGTATAATTTCAGTTTTCAGTCAAAATACTCAACTGTGAAGGAGCATTTGTAGCTTGCTGTTAAGAGTAAATGGTTTCTGTTGACAGTCAGATGATTTGAATCACATTACTGCCTCCTGAGTAAGCCCATAGAATCAACAATTCATCTCGCATCGAAATTTCATGGAGAGGTCAAACATTTTGACTTGATGGTGTCATGGCAGCATCTCAAAAAGCAGCTCTTAGGGTCCTTGCTGCATTTAATCTCCTTGTGGATTTACTCATTGGATGTGGAAACCAGCTTCCAGCCAAAATTCAGTTTATCACATCTTATTCAGGAACAAATGTGTTTAGAACTATCCCTAAGATTTTGGCTAACTTGCTGCTTTAGCACAGGAAGAAGGAAAAAAAAAAAAAGTTTTTTGGTCCAGTTAGAACTTGGTTCATCTTACAGCTTTTTTTTAATGTTCTTAGTCCCTAAATTTTAGGCTGTGAGGCGAAGGAGCTCAGGCTAATCATCCATCCAATGATCCGGAAATGTGCTGTTACATTTTTAAAAGCCATTTGAAAGGACATCTCTTTCTAATTAAAGAGGTACAGGCAGCTGGAAATCTGCTTGGCCTGAAAAGAAAGTTAGAGATCATTCCGGAGGGCACAGCTAGGTCAGGCTTGCCAATATTTGTGGTTCTGTATTTTCCTCATTCTTTAATGTCTTCTGTATTCCTTGCTGCTATGGGAAAAGCCCACAGCATCAGGGGAACCAGTGCTGAAATGCACCCCTACACCAGAGAGTTTGCCCAGGGTACCGCATCGGCTCCGCTTGAGCTCTGGAAATAACGCTGACATGGGATTCAAGTGGTGCTTACACCTAATGCCGTCCCTCACATGGGAGTGAAACTAGTCTCAGATGACTGCAGGGGAAAGAGTGACGCTGGTTATACAGAGCCAGGAGTCCCTGTGGGAAGTGCACACGCTGGTGCAACTTCTTGTCTAGCGCTGAAGCCTGGGTGCCACATGTCACAGGAACGTCACAAACACGATGTCTGAGTTGTCAGTGATCCTTTTGCATCTGCCTGCTGCAGCCCAGCACTCAGAAAACTCCTGGCCGAACTGTTAGGGTTTCAGAGGAGCTGTGACAACGTCTTGGTTTTATTTTGCTGCCGTAAGTTAATCCCAGTGGATAGGCTGGCCAATTAACCCGCTGCCATAGCAGAGTCGCACACAGCACAGCAGAACAAGTGAGGTCTGTAGAAAAAGCAAGGCAGGAGATAGGACTCCCAGATGACACTGAACTGGGTCCTTTGCCCAGCAAAATCATTACAAAGGTGGATGCACTCCTCAAAGGGGCATCCCACAAATGGGAACTGAGGCCATGCCCATATTTTTAGAAGCTGGTCAAGGAATTTGGAGAGGGATTACACTGTGCATGCTCTTTTTCCCAGGTATCTCACACTAGATGTGGTCCCCTGGGGTTCACAGGAGGCCACTGACTGGGACAGGGTGCTGGGCTGGGCAAGATGTCTTTACACACCATTGTACTGTGGTCTTTCAAAAGAGGTGTCCTCATAAACCTGGGCCAGGGGTCTTTCTGCTATTGTTTTCCCAGTTCTGCCTGCGGTTTTGCTCAGGAAAGATATTTTTCCATCCCAGTCCTCAGGTGTTCCACAGCTCTGAGCACTGTTAAGTGATGATGAGTGCAAACCCAGGTTATACATCACTGAAGCCAGGAAAGCACTTAAATAAATGTTTTATTCCATCCTCCTTTAGGAAAGCACTTATGACTAATTTTGGACTTGCACCAAAATCACGTTATTTTCAACAAGTCTCCTGTGAGCATAATTAAGCCCCTGTGTCAAATGGAAATGTTTTCCTAAAGCAGGACCTGGCTGACAGTACTCTTTGCGTCTGTATGCTGTGAAACGCCTTGGGAATTTGAGGTGCTTCATATCTATCAAGACCCCCAAACGTCCATTTGTAATGCGCAGGAAAGCCTTAATGCTGCAGATCTGCAGGCCCATGCACGGCTCTGCTGACAGGAGTCTTTCCACCGAGATTCCTCACAGGGTAAAATTAAACCTCCCAATTCACAGCTTCGGGTGACGTCAGTCCTGTCTGAGCAGCCTGTGAGTCCTGGGTGCTGCTGCCTGCTAAACGCGGGCTCTGGCATTAAATAGGTGGGATTGGGATGCCGGGGACGCAGCACTGCCTGCTCAGAAGGGAAAGCAGCCTCTAGCACGCAGCCAGGGAAACACAAAAAATCCTCTGGTGCCCTCTGACGAACAAGCACTCGTGCGCATAATTCTGCAGGCTCACACGGGCGGGGGGGGGCCACCTCTGCCCAGGGCCAAAGGATGGTGCGGGTCCTGCTGTTAAGGTGATGCTGTGTCTTTCTGAGCTCTCCCTGTCCTGTCACCTGAGGCTTTTCCATAGGTGGGAGAAGGTTTCTCCTCAGCAAGGCTCCCCGCGCTCAGGCTGGCTTGCAGGATGAAACTCAGACCAATGGCAGCTGCGCTTTGATGGTTCATGGGTTTCACTGAACTGCCTTCCCAAAGGCCTGCTCCATAGGTAGGACACATCACAAGTTACAGGGGCAGAATTTTGCACTCAGGAATGACCCAAAGTGTGCACACGGGCATGTGAGGCGCCAGCTCCGCATCCCTTCCCTGCAGCTGACCCGTGCTGGTGGGAATACGGACCTGGTCCTTGCTGAGGGTTTGGTGTTTCTTTTCTCTTCTGACTGCTTGAGAGCCTCAAACCCCGGGTCGGGACGATCACAGCACTGCAGTTCACTCCTTAAGCGTTGTAAAGAATTCAGCTGCCATGTGTGCGTATAAAAGCACTCTGACACGACTATGGAAACTGTATCGCAGCGAAAACAGAAACAGCTGCCCTTTATAGACTTCTCCTGTAAAAGAGACTGTGACAGTAAAGAAAGAAAAGGTTTTATCAAGGCAGTTGGGGGGAAGAAATTATTGAAATCAGGTATGATAAGTCCCTTGGATCTCCTTACTGATCTGATCCAGAGGAAGTCATGGCAAGCAGGGCCATACTTCATCTCTTGTTGAATGACCCGTCTGGGGCACATTCTTGTTTTCTTAACAAAATGAACCCAAGCGCCAGAGATGGATCCAGCTGTGAATTTAATCTTTCTCAAGGAATGCGCATTTTGGGGTTCAAAGCTTTTTGCTCTCAAACCTGTCCACCCACCCTCTTTTCCCCCTTGTGAAATAAAAAGAAGTGTTTGCCCAATTTGCAGAATGCACAGCTCAGAAGGCCTTTGCATGTGGACAGGTACCCCTGGCAGGTATCTGCACATCACACCTCCATGTGCTTTCAGTCATCGGTGCAGCAGTCACAGATTTTCCATACAGTGTGTTTTACCCACTATTCCTGTTAAATCTGCAGTGCCGTCACCATACAGATTTTCCAGAGTTATTTGCCTTACAGATTTTTTCCCTTGACTTTATGCCATACCCCTTTCACAGAGCCTGTGGTTAAAAGGCAAAGACTGGGGCACGAGCCTTTATATATAAATCTTTGGGCTGCGGGGCCGTGCTGCGACAATCTGTCCGTACTGAACCGACGACAGAGGTTATGTGTAACAGCGGGGAATGCCTCTCAGCCCAGGCAGCAGGGAATCTCCCAGCCTTCCTCTGTAAGAGGCTTAGTCCTTTGTGGTCTCTGTAGAAAAGTTCATGACAAAGCGTGCATGTAGTTTGAAGTAAGACAGGAATAGGAATGTATAGGCTGTCCAAACCAAGAAAACCAGAAGTTGTTTATCGATTTCTGTTCGTTAGCAATAATGGACGTTTTTTAACCATTTGTTGTTCTCATAGGTCCCTATTGAGGGCCAGGGCTACCTGTCTGCTAGGAATAGGGGCCAGGATGAGCTGACCCTCCGAACAGAAGAGGGAGAGCTTGGGTTGTTGTTGGGGTGCATCTGTTTCGCAGGACTGCAATGACAGGGAAGTCCAGCCTGTTCCTTCCCAGCCCCTCTCACAGATACTGGCTCCAGCCTGAGCCCTTGTTGCAGGGAAAGGAGGTTGGGGGCTCAAGCTGATGCTGCGCCACTTCCCTGCTTGCACTTTGTGCTGCCCGTATCTCTGGTGCAGCACGGGGGAGAGGAGCCAGCCCAAGTGTGGCTCAAGGAGAGGTAGGCCATGGGGTTCTGGCAGATTCGGGGCCGCTGAATTTCGTCCTCCCCAGTGTCGGGCGGGCTTGCTGCTCCGTTGAAGAACACAGCACTGACTGATGTGTTTTACAGCTGCAAAACGCGTGAGTGTATGTGGGGCAGCCAGCCTGACAGAAATCAGGCGTCTTCCTTAATGCAAGAGGTGCAAAACAATGTTGTGAAGTATTTTAGCGGGGGGGGGGAAGGGGGGGGGAGGGTGGAGGTGGTGTTTTAGCAGACTTTTTAAATAGGGACAATTGATCCAACACAAGCACTTCTTTTATTTTTACCAAGCTGGTACCTGAACTAATTGATAGTCTTGCAGCTGAAAGAGGAACGCCAGATGGACTTCTTAGTCTGGATTTGTGTGCGGAGCAGATGGCGGCTGCGGGCCGGGGCGGCGAGCAAGGGAGGAAGCTGCCCTCTGCCACGGAGCTTCCCCTGCCAGGCTGGAGACCCACTCCACTCCCTTCCTCTGCTTTGGCACTTCTTTTTCAGGGAAAAAAACAAACCCAAAAAGCAACCTTCTGAGCAGGAGCTGTGTTTCAAAGGGAGAAATAGAGAAGAAAAATGAATGAAAGATGTGGATTTTGCATGAAAAGCCAATGGATTAATTTTTTCTATCTGAAATTAATCTTGTCTCTCAATTACTTTAATTGTGAATCAGGGGAAGTTACTTCTTTCTGGAGTGAATGCCAAAAAGTGGGGGGAGGGGGAAGTGAGAGGAAAAACAAAAGAAGAAATAACATTTTCCCTTTCTTGTTTATTTCTGGAGTCTGCAGTCCTGTGTAGTGTTGAAAACAACAGCAAGATCAAGACGCTTGTTTGCTCTGAATGTGTACAGTTATCTCAGAAGTCAGATATTCGTGTGTTTGGCATGTGTGCGTAATACCACCCTTCTTGTTTCATGTTGGGAACCTGGAATGACTGTACCGTTTTATAATGAGAAATGTAAAGAGGGGACAGCGGGTGGGAGGGGCTGTTATTTTTATAGCAAGATGTTCCTTGTATTTAGCAAACATTTTAAATGGTTTTGTACTTGTCAAATATACATTCCATCCATTTCCAGAAGAGAATTATTTTTATTTAGCGTAGTTTATAAACAAACAAACAAAAAAAGTGGAATCCCATTTGTGCTCAGTTCGTGAGCAGAGCAGCAGCATCCTGGTTTTCAGTGATGGCTCCAGAGCTTTTTCCAGCCGCATCTCTTCTCACACGCTGCGGAGCCGTTCCAGCAGATGGCAATGCCAAAAGGGAAAGAAAGATCCTAACAAAAGGAATACCGTATGGATTGGCGCACAGCTTGCCCAGGTAACTTCCCAGTTCGGGGGCAATGGTGTGTCCTGGTGGAATTCTCCAAGGTATGGGCCTAGGTGGGATAGCAGAGTTGGGCTTACCTAAGGCCTTCAGCCCTGCGCTGTGGCACGCCGGCCTAGCAAGGGCTGACGGCGCTCTCGCACCCACGTTCTGCTATCACTGGTCACAGGATGGCCAGAGCCTGGTTGTGACAGCAGTGTTTCCTGCAGGCTGGCCACCTTAGTTTCTTTTAACTCTGGAAACGACCCTTCATTTCCACCTTAGGGGAAAGAGAAGCTTCTTTTGGTATGTGTGACACCTACCAAAAGGCAGCAGCAGAATCACGCGGCGGCATTTGCACAGGCAGTTCTTTTGTGTGTAGTTGGCTTTTATCTCCCCCCTGCTACCTATGACTCGCTGCTGGAAGAGCACAGCAGCATTTGTGAGGCCAGCCTTTTCGCCAGCATTGTTTTCTGTGCAGTGTTGCAAACAACGCTTAACTCTTCGCTGATGTTTGATAGCGTACGCATCTTCCCTCCAATGCACTTTATCTCTTGAAAAACATGGGAGTCGGAGAGCTACCATCTTAAAGGGATTTGCCTGAAATCACGAGGCACACACTTTTTTCTTCTTATTTTTGGGGGTTTTTTCCTTCTTGCTTTGTTCTATACTGTAAATGCTAAAGAGCATGGACAGTGACTCAGCTGGGGGAAGTACTGAGACGTTGAGGCTGATATTCGGAAGCATTATCCAGTAGTACAATACGGCTATTTTTGTTATATAGAGGATTATAATGTAAATACGTGAGACTGTGTTATTATGTACTAGTAAAATATTGCAACTCTCAAAGTTCAGATGGTGAGAATTACGAGGAATTTTATTGCAAGTTTTTTAATAAAACGGATCTGATTACTGTGTCGTACGTGTTTTCTAACAGACTGTGTGAAACCAGCACTTCCTGATGTGTGACACTCGCTGGGTGCTCCAACCTGAGCTCACCCGCTGTGGGCTTTGGCATTCACCAGAGGCCGGAGCTACGGCGGGAGGGGACCCAAGCGAGTGGCAGCCTGGCCTCTGGGCCTCGGGTCCACAACACCCTCCAGTTGCTTTTGGTCAGAAAGCAGCGGCTGTGTGGGAGGTAAATGCTTCCACTTCCCCCAGGGAGATCTGTGGCCTTGGCCCAGAGATCTGACATCATGTGTTAAAAGAACAAGGTGATGGCTCTGTCGCACCACCGTTGCAAGGGGTCCCGGCCACTCTTACTCTTCCCACTGCTCCGCGTCCCTGGGAACGGGGGGCAGTGAGGGAGCCGGAGGGGTTGTCGAGCCATCCAGCATAGGGGTGCTGCTCCCAGGAGGTTTGAGGCACAGTAAAAATCCCACTTCAAAGAAATGTAAGAGACACAAAGTCTTTCAGTAGATGCAAAAGAAGGGATACAGCAGCCTCTGAAGGAGGACCAAATCCTGGCTGGAGCCACAGCCCTGCTGCAGGGGCCCAGCCTGCCCCCATTCCTGAGGCGTGTTTTGTGCTCACTGGCCTGTGCTGCCAGCGCAGGTGCCCCTCTCTGGCCGCGGCAGCATGTTCAAGGTGGCAGCATATTCAAAGCAGCAGCATGTTCATGCAGCAGCGTGTTCAAGGCAGCAGCATGCCAGAGCGGCTGGGGCCCTACCTTAGCTGTCACCCAGAAGCAAGGAGGAGCACAGCCACCACAGGCTAGATCGCACCCAGCTCCCGCAGACCCCTGTCCCTCCTTGCTCCCAGGCACCCACCCTCCCCTGGGCTTTGCTCTCGCTGTTCACGATGGAGGGGCAGCAAGCTGACTCAGAGCTGGAAAACCGTGTGCGATTGAACGTGGCTTTACCAGCAACACCAGGAATTATTCCTCCCCTCCCACCTCATGTCAGACAGTCGGTGGCACAGGCCCGGATGGAGCTCCCCATCCCACTAGCCCTTATCCAAGGGCAGAAACCCTCCACGCAAGAACAACCCCGGGGCTGCCTGCGGAGGCAGATTGTAGGTGTCGCTGGCCAAGGAATCTGGTCTCTCTCTTCCCGTGCAGCTCCCGCCCCGCCCCCTGCTTTGTTCTCTGCCTTCATTTACTAACTGGCCAGGGCCGCGGCGCGGGGCCGGTTGGCCTTGGCAGGCAGCTGTGCGCAGTTGCTATGTAATCCGCACACACAACACAGCTGCCGCCAGCGCTGCAGATCTGGCGGGCGGCTGCGTGCTCAAGGAGCGCGGCAGAAGTCATGCAGCACGGAGCTGCTGGGAATGGCATCAGGGCTATAAATAACGAGGGACGTAAGGCAATTAATTCCAGGATGCAAGGACATACTTAGGGCTTGGGTTACATCACTCTGCTGTACGTGGGATTGGTTTCTGTTCAAAATGCAGCGACACAGCTATGCCACTCCAGGGTTTTTTCCCTCCAGGAGGAGTAAGGCGAATTGTACTCATGCCTGTGAGTCAAAGAGGTGACCCTCAGACCTATCACAGACAAGGGAGAGGGCTCGGGACTCAAAGGGAATTTGTCCACTATGTAAATTTGTGCAACCCAGGGTCTCTCCTGTCCCATGATGGACAAACCATGCTAGGAAAGCGAGCAAGCTTGGTGCTGTACCCTTGAGGGTGCCCAAAGGGGAGCTGCAGTCATCTGTGGCAGGTCTGGGGGAGCTTCTCTGGAAAAAGCACTCCACAAAGTGGTTCTGTAGCATGGGGAGATCCAGTCTGGAGGCATCATCCCAGGAAAAGGAGGACTTCACTGCCTGGGAGAAATCCATTTATTGTAGATGAGCCGTAAGAAATCAGTGAGTGAGGGTGTAACTTTGCAACACACACATTCCTCAGCCTCTGATCCCCATGCAAGCAAGCTGCTACAAGCCTTGGCAGCAGAAAAAGTGTCACTACCCTCACGTGCCTCTGCTGCAGGCTACCACGTTGCTCTTCTGGACATCCTCCTGGATATCTGCATCTCAGCAGCTTGGCTCTATGGTCCCTCCTCTCACCTGAGAGCTAAGACAGCCTCACACAGGGAGGCCAGCGACGACTTGTGGTGGCAGATGTCCCCCCTCCTGCTCCAGCTAGGAAGCATGGTAGCTCCTGGCAGGGGGACGGAGCAGCCATCTGGGAGCGGTAACGCCTTGGATGTGCTGGCAGAGCCCCAGAGCTCGTCTGTCAGATCCTGCAGCCCAGATGAAGTTGTTCCTCTGTCTCTGCTTGGGGCAGCCGTGCTGGCTCAGACCAGCAGCCTGTATCTGAGTCAACTGGGAACGTGAGTGGACACCCACAAAGTAGAAACACTGAGGTAGCTGTCCCCGGTCCACATCGCTCCTGCTTTTGCAGAGGTCCAGTGTCAACACTTCTCGGCTGCAGGGGCGAAGCTGACTCAGCTGTGGGCTGTGGGGTAAGTCCTCGCTGCCTTTCTCCAGACCCCACTGCCCTTTCCCTAACTGTACAGTGTGGGGTCCCAGACAGAACACAACGCCAGGAAAGGAGGATGGAGACATGTCCCGTGGCAAGGACCTAGCACCGTGATGGGAAACACTCGCAGCTCCCACGGGTGTGAAGAGCACCGACCCAGGGTCAAGCAGTGCCCCTCCAGCCGGGTGCCCTGGGCCTTCCCCAAAGGTCGGGGGTGCCTCGGGGGGCTGGGGGGAGAACACACCACGTACAATGACCATGATGTTGGGTGGTTTCTGCCGACCCCCAGCTTCCGGGGGCAAAGGAACAAGGGTTGCGGGGGGGG